>BDJD01012186.1:0-26480 GCA_002564525.1 Rosa multiflora | reverse complement strand
ATATATATATATATATGTATATATATATATATATATATATATATATATATATATATATATATATTAGTGACATCACACGAATTAACGGGCCACATTTTACATTTTTAAATCCCGTACTCTGTAGGTAACTTTTCAAATTTAGCACTCGTTATCAACTCTTTATGCTAAGCACCAAAGACCAAACCTCCATGAATCTGAGAAGATGCTCTTTCTGTTATTTTTCCTTTTTCTTTCGATAAATGATGAGGAAGAGATGCTCTTCTCAATTCAAAGCTTTGTCAAAGGGAATGCCATCTGGCACCACGAGCCCATGAGAGTCCATGACAAAAGGGCTCTCTCACCAGAAAAAGGTCACAATTCACATGTAAATTTATGTCTAAAGCTTAAAGTAACTTTCTTCAAAAACAAAGTTCCCACATTCGAATATTAACTGCAACAAGAGCAAAGACCTTCCTTTTCTTTCTAGTTCTACACACACAGAGTGAGGAAGATGGTGTGGATGGTAACTCAACAGTTTGTGATTAAAGGAAAGAGAAGGCGCATATGGGGAGGAGCTTTTCTCTGTTGGGTGCTGTTAATGTTGGTCACTCCCAAAATTTCTCACTCCCCAAATCACCATCACTATGCTGACATGCGCAATTTCCTTGGTACCCAATAAATTCCCAATCTTTTTTCACTTTCTTACTGTATTTAGACACTTCCTGTTTTAATTTTGCCATCTGGGTTTTTGACAGGAGTGCCCAACACATTGAATGTGATCACCAGTTTCCCATTCTTGGTTGTTGGGGTTCTGGGTTTTGTTCTCTGTGTCCAAGGAGGCTTTTTCAATATCAGGTTCAGTAATCGTGCACTATCTATCACTTTATTCATGTCTTCTAGTGATGTAATTGGTTGGTTTTGTTTGGCAATGGGTTTGGTTTAGTTTGCCAGGTGAAGTTTGGGGTTGGGCACTGTTCTATGCAGGAATAGCAGGGCTGGCTTTTGGGTCTGCTTATTATCATTTGAAGCCTGATGATAGTAGAGTGACTTGGGATACCTTGCCGGTTAGCATTTCAATTTCTTTCTAGTGTTGTCAATTTTTGCCTGTTCATATGTACCATACTACTGTTCCTTTTCCAGAAATGGTCAGAAAAGAAAACACGATGATGCTGATTTTTCAAAACTTTTGACTGATAAAAGGAAGAGTGTTCACTCAACCGTGCCGAATTCAATCAACTTATTACTCAAAAGGAAAATATATGTGTGCTAATTACGCAATTATTTTCCCACTTTGGATGTATTTTATGTTAGTGTGGTAATCTAATGAAGGAAACTGGGCTCTTAGGCATTTCCCACCTTTTTTGGTTTCTCTATGTTTAGTTCAACTATTGAAGTAAATTCTGGATTGCAGATGATGATTGCATTCTCCTCGCTTTTCTCTAGTTTTATAGTGGAGAGAGTGGGAGAGAGAATTGGCTTAAGTTGTCTATTTGCACTCCTCGTTATTGCGGTTCTTAGTACTGCTTATGAGAGGTCAGTTTTGTACTTCAAGTTTATATATTCTCCATTGTGTTCTATGCTGAACTCTTTATATTGAGGTAGGCATGATGTTCTTGCTAACTATGGTTCTCACTAGTTGGTTGCAGAACATGCAATGATATCAGATTTTACATGATGTTCCAATTGATTCCATGTATAGCAATTCCAGCAATGACATTTGTGTTCCCACCCAAATATACTCACTCAAGATATTGGCTTTGGGCAGCAGGTAGGTCATTCTCATCATTTTTCTCCTGAAAGAAAATAGAGTTGTTAACTAGCTGTTATGCAATAGAAAATGAATGGGTTTTTAACCCTTACGCGGACTTGTTTCTTCTGTGAATGTAGCTTTACAATATCCAAGAGTATATACTGGGAATTAGACTGGTTTCTCAATGGATGGTCATGATTCTTGAATGCTAGCTTCACAGTTGATGTGGGTCAAACTCAAATTTTTGGTCATGTCATGCGTGTGAACGAACTTCTACATACTCGTATGTTGTTTATGTGTACTTTCATTCCATAAAACAATTTAATAAATGATGTTACCTGGAGCCCTAAACTTATAATTTGAAGTCATGGATAGATTTTGGGGCTGCAAGCTTGCTTGTCTTTATCATCTATTGGAATAAAATTTCACTAGTGTAGGTGTTGCTTTCTTTTTGTTCTATGGTGTTTTTAGTGAATTGCTGTTTTCATTCATTTAATATGATAATGATTTAAAGGGATCAATACAGCTCTAAAATTGTTGATATCTGATCATCCCTATCCTTTGGGAAACATTGAATAATTTCGAAGTGACTACAGCAACTCTATACAGGGGCTTACATTCTCTCCAAATTTGAAGCTTTTGCTGACATGAAAATATACCATGCAAATCGGTACACTATCAGTGGGCACTCTTTGGAGCATTTGTGTTTAGTAATCGTCCCTGTTCTGCTCAGTATCATGCTCGTGCACAGAAACAGGAAATGTCAAAGGTACTTTAGTTTCTGCAGTTTTGTAATTCAGTGAATCCTGATCTGTGTGAAAATAATTCTTTTCGACCTGATGGTATGTTTTCAATTGATGTTGTTGGATTTAAAGACTGATATCGGATCAAGATCTGGAGATGGACCTTTTAATCATTACTTAATTGCTCTTCTCCCTATATCATTAATTCATTGTCTTTTTTTTTTTCTTTTTTTTCACCGCACCTTTGAATATTTTTTTTTCTGGGTTTTTTTTTTTCGAGGACATTGTAAACGTTATTATATTCACAGATCAAGAATTGGTCGAGGAAAATTTTAAGAGTTTGATTCGATGATTCATACTTCATATTATTAGGAATAAGCGCCACTTTCATCTTTCTCTGTTTCGAGTTTGTGCTGCATTGTGTCCCTCTGTAATTGCCTTCCAAATTTGTACTAGTATTAAAAAATGGCCAGAATCAACAAAATGGCTTATTTCTCTTTCTGATTTGTAAAGGAATATATGAGCTGTCTAATTCTCCTTTTGAGTTCGAAAGTTGTAAAACAGAGGACAGGGATCTTTTAATAAGGTTGGTGCTGTGGTTCTAGAGTTATAGTCCTCATTACGACTACTTGGTCACTGTGATTGCTTGCCCAGAGCTTGAAGCTTCTCACTTGATACCTGTGAGTTTGGTGGTCCACTTTAACTCTGGCTGGTACTAGAAATCTAAATGCACCCCCAAGTTTAGGTGACATGAATGAATTTGAGGCTTCCAGCTTCCCCTGTCATGTACTTGCCAGTTGCCAATTAATACATACATCTGTTAGTGCTGTATGGTTACTGTTGTAGTCTTCTGTTGATCCGATGCGAGGCCTTCAAATATTGAACTGAGATTTATGACACGTTTACTTACTGAAACTTCCGATTGTAAACAAGGTCATGTACTATCCATGTCTAAAGTGATGGGATGGAGACCCAACTCCGGCTAAAGACAACGACAAATTCACTTACTTTCCAATCCTCCAATCTCTGTCTCGGTGAACGTCGGGAAACTCATAAATTGGGACGTATTATAATGCAAAATCTAAAACCGGAATCATAAATACAAATATTTTTGAGATTTGTTTGCGGAGGGGATGATGATGGTGATAGTGTGATAAATTTGGGTGCACGTGGTTTCTGAGTGTAGTTGGTCTGGTTTGGAGGGGCAGTTGGAATTTAGTCAGAAGCTGTTCCAAGTTTCTTTCCTCCGTGTATGGCTCCTTCTTTCTCTTTCTAGTTTTTGTTTTACAACCGAGAAATGATTTAGACCGAACAAACAGTGTCTTAAGTCCCATCAACTTTTGCAAGCACAGTGGGAGTGAGTGATTGCTGAATCCTCTGTCTCTGCCCTTTATTCGCTCCTATTTTCCGGTTTTCCTTTCACCAACTCATAACCGGCCGGTCCGGCCCGCCATAGATTCCGGTGAGGTCTACTTTGCAAGTAAAAAATGGACTGTTTGGACTTTGGACCTAACAAAAAGTGTCCGCCAGTGGTGAAGTATTCATAATCTGAAGTCACTGATAGCTACCGTTCGAGGCTGATGCCAAACCTCTGTATTAACCGGTCGGGAAAATTGAACGCTCCATCTCAAAATGTTTAGTTTGTTGTTCATGAGTTGGACTCGAGACTTCCCACTTTAAAAAGAAAAATCTGTCACTAGACCACAGTTTTGGGAGTAGGAAGTTCAAAAGCATTCCATAACAATAAACTCTATGGTGCGGCTATATCCACCCTACTAAATACTTATCACATCCTACATATTTATTTTTATGATAATAATCTAATTTTACCCTTGAGTATTTGAATTTTGAAAAATGAACGATAATTCAAGATAACAAAAACAAATGAGCGTTGGAATTTAGTCAGAAGCTGTTCCAAGTTTCTTTCCTCCGTGTATGGCTCCTTCTTTCTCTTTCTAGTTTTTGTTTTACAGCCGAGAAATGATTTAGACCGAACAAACAGTGTCTTAAGTCCCATCAACTTTTGCAAACACAGTGGGAGTGAGTGATTGCTGAATCCTCTGTCTCTGCCCTTTATTCCCTCCTATTTTC
Organism: Rosa multiflora; assembly: GCA_002564525.1. Classification (NCBI taxonomy): domain Eukaryota; kingdom Viridiplantae; phylum Streptophyta; class Magnoliopsida; order Rosales; family Rosaceae; genus Rosa; species Rosa multiflora. The sequence continues at coordinate 21,917 of BDJD01012186.1, read as the reverse complement.
CGGTTTTCCTTTCACCAACTCATAACCGGCCGGTCCGGCCCGCCATAGATTCCGGTGAGGTCTACTTTGCAAGTAAAAAATGGAGTGTTTGGACTTTGGACCTAACAAAAAGGGTCCGCCAGTGGTGAAGTTAGGGGTAACTTGACCGTTCTTGATGTATACACAACATGTGCCCTAACAAACAGGGACATGTAATTACACTTGTTGTTTTTACTGATAATTACAAGATGAAAAAGGTCAGATTCTTAGATTGTCGGTTGACGATGGGTTGGCCCATGCCAGTAAGATCATGTCAAATTCGGCATTGCGGCCAGATTCAGACCACTATCATTTATAATCGTATTGGGTGTTTGGACTTGGCGGGTCCAAAGTACTTTCTTCATTGCGTTAATTAGTTGTTTGCAAACCATTGGATGAAATAGAAATCGATGAAATTTAAATGAAATTATAAGATTTTTAAATATTAATTATTTTAATTGACATAATTATTTTTTTTTTTTAAACAAATGAAGGAATTGATTGCTTGGATTCCTTATTTTGATAGCACCTACAAATATAGTGAATCTCACTCACATCAGATTGAGTTGGGATGGGGATATTACAAAAAAAAATAATTCTTAAGTTCACCCCTAAGGTGAATGAGCATATTCACCCCATTGTCGATTAACGCATAATAACTTTATAATTTTCTGATCTAACCATTCATGTTGTATAACGTAATACAAAGATTAGCTTTGTAAAAAATCAATCAAACTGAAGACCTTTGAGTTATTCATTTTTATGAAATACATGGACGGTTCATCATAATAGTAGTAAGTGTTGTTAGAACCATCAATTTGTTTGATTCAATTAGATAATTAAACGATTTCTGATTCGCTTAATTTTTTACAGAGATGATCTTTAAAGGCTAATTTTAGATATGGACCGTTGGATTATAAATTTATTAAATAAAAATATGTTAATCGATAATAGGGGTGAATATGCTCATTCACCCTAGGGGTGAACCTAAGAATTGTTCAAAAAAAATATAATTTTGAATTATCTTATTTTCTATTTTTTTTATTTCTTTATTAGTTTCCAACACAATATTTTTTCCATTTTAGTCTTTTGATTTGTATTAATCTTTCATAATTTATTCCAGTTTTTATATAAAAATAGCCAAACAATGACAATCGTCACTAATGAAATTCTAATTAATGGAGTTATAGCTTTTGTTATTTCAAAATTTATAAATATTTAATAATTATCTCATCCAGATGCACCATAACTATAGCCAAATTATGACATTACGGACATTCCTTAATTGAGAATCAAGATACACTAGCATTCCTTTAGCAGCAAAATTGATAATGAGAAAGACACAAATCCAATCACCATACTCTAAGTAAGCACTTGCCATCTAAAAAAGAAAATACTTGAGCATAAAAACAATTTGCTTTACATAGTGTAGTGATACATCATTTGGAATGAAAAATGAACTCATTAGAGTTTTTGGTGGGATGATGCCTAAAGTATCATTTCGCTAAAACAAAATCGTTGTGCTTCTAAGTATTTATTTTCATTGTAAAGTAAACTATCTCGTTGACTCAATCACCTGAAGAATTCGCTCCGATAAGACACTTTTTAATTTTTTCATGATTGCAAAAAGAAAAAATTGTTTTAAAACCAATTAAGTGGAAACAACCATAACTAATTTGTCTCTTTCAATACTCACTGACAAGTTCCTTTTTGGTCCCGAAAACAAAACGTGTGTTTGTTTTGAATTGCCTACTCCTGTCCTCAACAAAATTTACCCACCAAAGAGTAAAAACGTAATAATTTACGCTCAGTTACTCAATCCACATACTGTTTCTGAAGCCCATGATGACAATTGACTCCAACAAATTACCGTTAAACCAAGTGTGAAACCGCCCCCCATCTCTGTTTGTTTCCCCAACGGCTAGTTTCTACTGCCGGTAAAATCTAACAATATTTCACCCACTTCTTCCCTAGTTCCACAGCTTTGCTGGACCAGAATCCCCCGCAGACAGAAAAGCCATGCTGCGAAACCAGAATCTCCTCTCAACCTTCTTCTTCACACTCTTCTTCTCTCTCTCTCTCTCCAACCCAAGCCCAGAAGATAAAGCCGCCTTGCTCGCATTCAAAGCCTCCTCTGACCGCTCCAACTCCCTCGCCTCCTGGGCCGAATCCACCTACCCCTGCGCCGGGTCATGGCTCGGCGTCACGTGCAACCCGAAAACCCGTCGGGTCACCAAGCTCGTGCTCGAGAATCTCAACCTCACCGGTTCGATTCAGCCGCTCACCGGACTCGACCGCCTCACCGTCCTCAGCCTCAACCAAAACCTCATCTCCTCCTCCCTCAACCTCTCCTCCTGGCCCCACCTCAACCACCTCTACCTCTCTCACAATAACTTCACCGGAACCATCCCCGCCGGAATTTCCCGCCTCCGCCACCTCCGCCGACTCGACCTCTCCCACAACCAACTCTCCGGCGAAATACCCGTCGCCGAGCTGACTCGGTTGTCTAAGTTGTTAACTCTGAGGCTCGAGTCCAACTCGCTCACCGGCTTCGGCGGCTCGCCTCCCGACGCGTCCTCTGCTCCGTTCACGGATTTCAATGTGTCCAACAACGAACTCGCCGGGAAGATTCCTCTGTTTCTGGAGAATTTCGGTGCGGCGTCGTTTTTGGGAAATGAGCAGCTCTGCGGGAAGCCGCTGCCGCACGATTGCCCCGATCCGACGGCCGTTAAGCCGCCGTCCCTACCACCGGCCGAACCCGAAGCCAAACCGCACTCGAAACACGCTGTTCTGATCGGCGTCAGCCTCATGCTTGGGTTTCTGGTGATCGCCGGCGCCGTCACGCGGTGGCGGCAGAGGAAGAGGAGCGATGTTGTTGTTGTCGGCGGCGGGAACCCCAAGGTGGCCAACGGATACAGTTACGTGAAAAGGCACTACGGGTCGTGGGAATTAAAGAGCGGCGGGTCCCACAGAAACGGTTATGGGCCGCGTGGGCCTAACGGGTCCGTAAGTGGCGGGCCCAAGGAAAGCGAGGAGATGGTGGTGCTCGAGGGATGCCACCCTGGTGTTGGGAAGGTGGGCGATCTGCTGAGGGCGTCGGCAGAGCTGCTCGGGAAGGGAAGCGCGGGGGCCACTTACAAGATCATGATGAACGGCTGCGATGACATGGTGGCGGTGAAGAGGGTGAGGGAGAGGAGAGTCCACGGCAAGGAAATCGAAGCGTGGTTGAGAATTGTCGGCGAATTGAAACACTCGAACATTGTGAGCCTGAGAGCCTACCACAACTCCAACTACGAGCTTCTTTTGGTGTATGATTTTCTGCCCAACGGAAGCCTACATTCTCTTCTGCACGGGTTTAGAGGGCCGGGGAGGACACCGTTGGACTGGAGTACAAGACTGAAACTAGCTTGGGGCTGTGCACAAGGACTTGCTTTCATCCATGGCTGTGGCAAAGGCAAGCTCTATCACGGACGCGTTAACTCGTCCAACATTTTAATCCATCACATGGGGAATGCTTGTGTTGCTGACATTGGCCTCCAACAACTCTTGGTTGCTCAAACTTCGTCATACAATGCCTACAAAGCCCCGGAGTTGATCATGTCGAGTAGTTTTAGTCCCAACAAGTACACTCGCAAGTGCGATGTGTATAGCTTTGGGGTGGTTTTGATGGAGATTTTGACGGGGAGGATGGCGGGCGAGGAAGGAGAAATGAGCTTGGTGGAGTGGGTTAACAGGGCGGTGAAGAAAGAGCTTGGTACATGGGAACTTTTTGATTTCGAGCTGTTGAGTGACAAGGAGATGGAGGAGGAAATGTGGGCGCTTTTGCAGGTGGCATTGCTTTGCACAGCCGCGCAGCCTAAAGATCGTCCAACGATGAACATGGTGCACAATATGATCGAGGACATTAGGAACAAGGGTGTTAGAGGAGATGGGACCAAGTCTATTCTAGATGACATTTCGTTTGGTACTTCTTCTCCTTCACAAAGCACTCCCTGATGACAGTGGCAGATGGCAGCAAACTTCATTTTGCTTAATGTTTTGAGCTAGCTCTTGCAGCATCTATGGATTGCGGGAAGCATCAATAAAGAGACTCGATTTCTTTCAATTTCTTAATGTATTGCTACCATTTGATATAGTATGCCTAATGATTCTTGTGCTAGTTAAAATCAACTGTGGGTGTGGGGGAGACCGATTGCAATGGAACACAGCAGGCTCTCATTTTGCTGACTTGCCTTAGCCTACAAGTATTCGTCACTATAAGATGAATGACTTGGGTTTGTTCTTCAAAAGAGTAATAAACTCGCAAATCTATGTTCAATACATAAATTTGATCTCCGTTGTCGACGAATTTTATTTTATTGTCAAATATTCGCCGAATTTAGAGTTCATGAGTAAATTCCCCTCATTTCTCTTTTTTTTTTTTTTCTGCTTGTAAGATTTCCATTGCTTGTGTGTATTTTGTTTCAGAAGCCCGTGTTCTTCTTTTTCTTTATTCAAAGAAATTAAGAAACTAATGTCACACAAGCTTGAAAAGGTTATAATACGTTTGGCGATTTACCAGATTACCCACTTAAAATCCAAACAACAAAAACCAAAATCCAAACTCCCGCAGAGGCGCAGACTATAAATATGATCACAGATGCTCTCCAAGTCCTCCTCTCTCTCTCTCTCCCCATTCACAAATCACCATATCTACTTCTCGCCTGAGATTCTTACTCTCTCATCTTCCTCAAAATTTCATTTCAGATATGAAGAACCCCCAGACTTGTTCCTCTTGCAGACACAACAGAATCAAATGCGACCCAGATTGTTGGCTGGCCCCGTACTTCCCTGCCCATATGCACCAGAAATACAAGAAAGCCCAGCAGGTGTTCGGCAAAATTTACATGACCAAGTTGCTCCAGAGCCTCCACCAGACCCCTAACAAAAGAAGCACTGCCATGAAGAACATCAGAGCCGAAGCCGATATCCGCAGCGCCGACCCGGTCGGCGGTTGCTATGGTGTTGTGAAGGAGCAATGTGCTGTTATAAGGAGACTGGAGAGGGAGATTGCAGGGCAAGAGGAGGAGCTCCGCCGCTTGCGCAGTCAACTTGGTGGTGGAGGAGGAGGAGGGTCTGTTAATGTGGATATGGAACAACCGCCTTTGGCCACCGCCATGTATCAAGAACAGAGCTACAACACTTTTCAGCAGAATCTTGAAGAACAGAATTACAATGCAAGTCAAGGATATGATCAAGAGCAGGGCAACTTTGCTCAAGGATTTCCGCATGTTCATCCAGAAGAGGGCAACATTGTTCAAGGATATCGAATTCGACAAGAACAGACTGACATTGATGCTCAGAGTCAAGGATATGTTCAGGCACCCACTCATCTTCCAGAGCCTAATCAAGAACAGGGCGACATTTTTTATTTCAGGTAGTTTGTTCATGTGACGATGGTAATCTCTCCCTAGTTTTGTACCCTTATGGCCTCTTTCAATGTTAGTCCTAATTTGTGTGGTTTCCTGTTTGACATTTCAGGGATGAAGTTGTTGTGCCAGAACATGATGGTCTCGACCCTCAACCCTCGACCCTCAACCCAATTCAGGTGAGCACAAGTGCAGTGACATAATAGGCTGGTGGTTTGGCCGCGGTTTGTTTGAATGTCATATGACCTAGCTTTCTGCGTATCAAATAGAGTACAAGACAAAAAGAATCAAGTATAGATGGTGCAGGCAACTTATTAGATTCATAGTTGAGTTGTAAAGAACCAATATCGATCAAGCTTGTGACTATTCCTTCCTGATTCCAATTATGTAGTGTAAGTGAGTGTTGAGTTGTAAAGAACCAATATCAAGCGCTTGTGAATGTCCTTCCTGATTCCAATTATGTAGTATAAGTGAGTGTTGAGTCGTAAAGAACCAATATCACGCTTGTAACTAGCCTTCCTGATTCGAATTGTGTAGTATAAGTGAGTGGTAAAGATATGCATTCTTTCTAAGAAAGAATGTAAAAACTGTATGATCTCTAGAGAATATATTCGTTCAATTTCTGCAGTGGATTACTTTCATTTGACATAATATGTGTTTGCCTATTGATTGTTATGCTAGTTAATTTGGGGCCAGGGAATGTTGGAGTTGGTGTTCTCCTTTTAGAACCAGGAGAAGGGACTATTTCTCATCTTTCTCATGACAATGTCTAGTATGGAAAAGTCTTCCTGAAAAAATCAAGTTTGGTAGGGTAGATCAAATACAATGAAACATAGCAGGCTCCAACTTGTGAAGTTGTCTCACTGGTATTCATCTGCATAACCTTTACTGTTGGCCTGCAAACAACATAATTGATTGACATGAATGGCATGGATTTTAATGAGTCTTAAATACAATGATATATTTCCAATCTTTTCAGATTCAAAACATGAATGCCATGACTCCTTTCTGGATATATGTTGATTATATTCCTGGATATTCTCCCGAATTTTTCGGTCTTGCACTTCATAAATAGCCTCTGATGTAGTCTTTCCCATCACCTGATGGCTGAGTTCCTGAGTATTTCCATTCCTTCTTTCTTTGCCTGTGCATATTCTGAATGCTTACAGCCATTGCAAGACTTCTACCTAAACAGTCTAGCATTTTCTCTCCGACTTTTGATTACTGTTTGTTCTATCTATCTGTTGCTTTGTTCTTATGATTGGCTTTGTTCCCAAGAAAGCATGTCAAGTTACCATGAGGAAGCTTGACATGAAAAGGGAATGCTTAATCGGTTCAACGATATACCAGATTACTGAACAATAACCAAACTCTGCATCTGGGTTATGACCTCTTCATCTGTCATCAATCATATACGATTGAGAAGATGATTTCAAGTTTACAACAGCTTTTGCTCTTATTTAGTGAAAGCACCAGGCTATATGAAGCAACCGGAATTAAAAGGCTGGAGAAAGAGATCGCCATACTTGGTGAATGAAGTACACAAATCGTCTCATACCAATTTTATACCAGAGAGTAACCCTATCAATTTTTTCCAGTTTATATATTTTTTCTCCTCAAATAATGTACCAATTGAATTCATACTGAAAACTAAATGTGTTGTAAACTCTCGCAAATCAGTAGTGACAACTGACAAGGTTCTGCTAAGATCACATTGAGCCTTTCTACGATTCCACCGTTAGTAATTTATTTTTATTTTTTTTAACGAAAAGAAATTTCATTCTAATTAATTGTAATTATAAATTGATCACAATCATAACACCGTCTAAGCGATTGTAACCAATAATAACATTAATAAATTAAGACTCACTTGGCCTTCATTTGAGTTGTATTTTAATTTCTTTCTTTTAATCTGTCAGACTGAAGGTTAGTACCTCAGTTTGGCTAGAGGCATTTCTTCTGTTTGTAATATTATCCAGCTGTAAATAAATCGGGTTGGGTGAGTCTGCTCTCTCCAAACATATTTAACCCAAAAAAAAAAAATTTCACTGTATTTTTTGATCTATAAATGAATTTAGAATATATAATCACTAAATTCCATTTCGAAATTTAGAACCCGTCGACCACGTAGACTATAAATACCACTACTCTCTTCTTCTCTCCAAAGTCCAAACCATATTTGATTCTCGACTGAGCTCAGATCCTTCCTGAAAATTTCATATCAAGTATGAACAAGTACCAAAGTTGTGCCTCTTGCAGACACAACCGCTCAAAATGCGTACGGGATTGTCCACTGGCCCCGTACTTCCCTTCCCACATGCACCAAAAATTCAAGAATGCCCGCAAGGTGTTCGGCGAAAGTCACCTGAAGCAGTTGCTCCGGAGCCTACCCCCTCACAAAAGAAGCACTGCCATGAAGCACATTATAGCCGAAGCTGACATCCGAGTTGCCGATCCGGTTGGTGGAAGTTATCGACTTGTAAGGAACTTGGAGCTGAAGATTGCGGAGGAAGAGGAGGAGCTCCGCCGCTTGCGCAATGTACTTAGTGTGTTTCGTGGCGGAGGTAGTGGTAGTGTTGTGGCACAGCCTTTGGTTCAGAAACAGGGATACATTGTTCAAGAACATGATCACATCAATTATCAGGGATATCATATTCCAGTACTCCCTATTGTTCCTGGTGGATTTCTTCATGCACTCCTTTATCATGAACAGCGCAACAACATGTTTGATTTAAGGTTTGTCCAAGTAACGATGGTAATAAATCCTTGATTTAGTAGCATCTGATTCAGTGTAAATCGTAATGTTTATGGTTTCATCTTCGACATTTCAGGGATGAAGTTGTGCCGGAACATGATGTCAACCCAAATCAGGGTGAGGAGGAGTGCGAGCAGTGACATAAGGGGAAGGCGATCACAGTTCATATCACTTGCAAATGGTGAAACATTGATAGACCAGCCGCGTTTAGTTTTGATCTCATGTAACCTTGCTTTCTGCACATCAAATAAGAGCACAGGATAAAAAGAAACAAGTATGCAACTCTCCTGCAACTTCTTGTTGGACACATAGTTGAGTTGTAAAGAACTAATATCAAGCATTCAAGCTTGAACCTTCCTTTCTAATTCAAACTATGTAGTTAAAGAGTGGTTAAGACATGCATTCATTCTTATCAAGCAATATAGAATACTGAATGATCTATAGTTTCGCAGACATTATGAAACTTTTGCTTCGTATGGTTAAGGAAGTTCAGGGCCTGCTCTGCCTTAGGAAATGGGAACTGCACACATTTTGTAATGCATATTTCTAAGAATCTAAGATATACGTGTAAGCCTGTGTTTTTTTTTACCGCTTATAGGAAAATTGTTGAGTAAGAGGGAGGGAGGGAGGGAGGGAATATCAGTTGAGAATCGGATGGGGTTTGTTTCTGGGGAATATCAGTTGAGGGAGGGACCTGTTTATATCGTTCTTTAAAAAACAGTGCATATTTAACAATACTGCATAAACACCATCCAATACCATACAGTAATCAAATACCATAGTGAATAGTTATTCAGGGAGAACCAAAGCCTTAAAAGAGACAGTGAGTGGGCTATCAGATTTAAATAAGCAAACTAATCAAAACACAGTACTTTACACTAGAGGAGAAGGAAGTACTACATCAACAACTCCAGAAAAGAAATGAACTGTTGTTACAAGCTTGCAGATATAAAAAGACCAAGCGATCCAAGAGATGATTATTATTCTTCCAATTGAAGTCATAATACCCCTTTAACATCATCATTGTCATTGGGCATAAATAAGCACACCAGAGCAATTCTCAGAAAGCTTCACCTTCACAAAGACATTGCTCTCATGAGTCATTATCCATATGTGTGTACAGCTTCCCAAACTAAATTCTTTGGAACAGGGCTGGTAAGATCACGAGCCTGCAAGGCTGCAGCACGCAGAGTCCCAACTGTCAATGTGTTGGCCTTTGTGAATGACACGCTTGTGTAAGGTAGATTGTGCTTCTTGCAAAGCTCCTTAACAAGAGGAGCAATCTTCCTCAGATACCTTCTAGGCAACCTCGGAAACAAATGATGCTCGATTTGAAACTGCAAACCACCATGAAACCAATCCATCCAAGATGGGCACACTATATCAAGTGACCCATTAGTCTGCTTCTCACACCAGTCATTCCCAACAGGAGTACCAACATAGACACTTGAAGAGAAATGGTTCAAGCAGAACTGAACATGCTGAATCCCAGTGATCGAAAAGCTAGCAACAACAAACAAGACTCTCTCACCCCAATTGGGCAAGCACGAAACTAGCAGAGGAAACCAAATCCAAAACACAAGAAGCCCCAAAATCTCCTGGCCCCTATTGGGCACCCTCAACCTCTTAGACCCTAACAACATGAATGACTGAGCAAAAAGATTAATCCTAGCAAAACACATCACAGGGTAAAATGTCCAGTGCTGATAGCTAACCAAGAACCTAGTAAACTTATCGAAATTCATCTTCCTATCATAATAACAAGACCTAAGGGACTGGAACAGTTTCGAAGATACCGCAAAGAAAGGCATGTGCTGAAGATCTGGATCGAATTCAAGGCTGTTACAAGCAATGTGGTGGGCATTGTGGTTCCTCTTCCACCAAGCAATGCTGATGCCAGCAAGGCAGTTTCCAGTGAGGATCTGAGCGAATCTGTTCACGTTTTTGTTGCTGATGATCTGGTAATGCCCGGAATCATGACCAAGCCACCCACTCTGAATCCAACCCAAGCCCATTAACCCACCCGAGACCAAATGAACCCATGCCTTATCAGAACACAAAACACCATAGACACTCAAACTGAACAACATTGCCACAGAAAAAAGCTGGAAATAAACACCAAGTCCCCTGTTTTCGAACAAACCCATCTTCGAAAACTCGTTGACGAGTTTCCTGTAATCCTTGGACACCTCGGAGACTGTGTAGTGTTGGAGATAGTAGCCATTGAAGAACCGGTCAAGATGTTGCCACGCCGAGCCGGGGTGGTAGGCGACGAAGGCGTCGGTGACGTCTTGGCCAGCGAGGTTCAGCAATGGGAGCTCGCCGCCGGGGTGGGATTGGGCCCAGTCGGAGACGTTGTAGACTTTTCCCTGTATTGAGATCCATAGATCTCCTGGCTTGTTGTGTTTTGCTAGGTCTTGAGAGGAAATATACTTCTTGTTGTTGAGCTCTGCCATTGAAGATCCGAGAGCAAAGACTCGAGCTTTAACAGTAGCTCTTCCTTTTTGGGTTGCAAAAGGAAGAGACTGTGATATCTGATTGTGATTATGTCATTGAGAAAATATGTCTGACACTGTTCTTTTGGTCAAGGAGAGAAAGAAACAGGTTTAGGGATTAGAAACTGTACTGGCTGAGAGCCTGAGACTGAACAAGCGCCACAGAACTGTTTATAACATAGAATGCTTCATAGGTTCTCTCTCTTTGTTTCTTTTCAGTTTTCACAATGGTGCCCCCCACGTCTTCAACATTATTGCCTCTACTGAATTTACCACTTTACAGAGACGATGAAGAGAGGGTTTAGAGGAAATGGTGGTGAAAATGAGGAGTAATTGGAAAGGTAGCGTGCGTTACTAATAGATTTGGCTGTATAATAGTGAGTTTCCTAGTGTAGCTTTGGGTAGATTTTGACTTTGAAATGTGGTTAGAAATACAGGGGATGTTGGACTGTTAGATTTGGTGAAATGCCAAAAGAGGCTGGCAAACAAAGGTTATCTGTAACTTGTGCCATATGAGGTAATGGATGGTGAAGCCGAAATGGAAACGACACATTCATTTTTCAAGTTTTTTGTATTACAGTTTTATTTGTTACGTTTTTATTTACAATTTTATTTGTTATCTTTTTATTTATATTTTGATTTCAATCGTTGCGTTATGGTAACATTTGAGAATGTTTCTTATTAGAGTGAATTTATAAATAAAATTCATAATTGATAGAAGTTTCAAAATGTATTTTTCTTGTGTGATGGCATACACGCATGTATAGTAAAAGTTTTATTTTCTGGATTGTCTATTGTACATGCGTGTATGTCATGCACTCATGAATCCGACGGTGTGTGAGCATTATAGGGACTTTCTACCGTTCATTGCAGGAGTTGAGGCACTGTTAGATCAATGCTTACATGACATGCACCCATGTATAATATAAGTTTTGTTTTCTTATGCACTTCGATGTAAACACTGTTTGTACATGGCAATAGTGAAGAAAAATTGTTGAAGTAATAGTAATGATGCATGTGCTTCTGAATTGACTGAATGGAGATTGAGAATATGCCATTTTGGATTCCCATGAAAGAGCAAAAGGATATGCCATAGGACAGATCAGGATATCCTTTACAGCTAAGGAGATTTCTTTCCTCTTTTGTCAAATGATTATGCATCCGCAGTCACATATTTTTTTTTTTTTTGTTGGATAGCTACATTTGACACCCAAGAAATTTAGAGCACTAACGTGCATTTACACTAATAAAAATAGACGGTTGAATAACACCAAGTGCATTGTCTTTACAAGATCGTGAAACCTTCTCCTCTTCTTTCCCAATCCTAACTAGATTTTCTTTTTTAAAATAGAAGGGAACGCCTTTGCTGATGAAATTACATCGGTCTAGGTCATTTTACAAATCTTTTTAAATGGGAGAAAACACTCTTCCCAATGTAATTTTGTCGGCATAGATCATTCGGCCGACGGCAATTTTTATCGGCCTAAGGTATATCAACAAAATTCCGGCGGCAAAATGACCAACGTCGACAAAATTGGCACGGGCCCATTGGGCTGGATTAGTTGCTTGAAAATTGAAAGTGTATTGGAGCCCATTTTGGATCAGCGGATAAAAGGAATATCCCTTTCTCCTTCTATTGTAATTGAGAACCCCAAGCCAAAACCTTCACCCTCTTTCATCAGACGCATCCTTCATCACAGCAGCTTCCAGAATTCTCTGCTCATCTTTCACGGTTATATATTGTACTTCTATTTCTGTTCAGTTTTCACTTGTTTCTTTGTTATATTTGTTCCAGAGAATTATTATAGTAAGCAAAAGATTCTTACTTTGTTTGAAATGCACTGTGGAAATTTACTCATACTTCTTCTGGATCATCTTACTGTAAGTTTAAGCTAGTTTGTTATTGCCAATCTTTACTGAGAAAGCAAAAGATTTTGACTTTCTTCTTTATGGTACTAAAAAGAAATGTGTTTTGTGCATTTTATCTGCTTCTTTTGATGTTCAAGACAAAGAATTACATTGAATTGCTCTGAGTCCGAGGTTGTGTTGCTACTTGGTTATAGTTCAACATTTGTTGATTTTGTAGCTTAATTCTTAAGATGTTGTCTTGCTTTGCTTGTCTCAGAATTGTGGGTACAATACATGGATTTGGTTCCGCTAATTTGAAGTTTATTAATTGTCAGAAATTGAAAATTTGAGTCATTTTTTTTTGCAGGTGTATTTGAATATCAGATAGAGGAAGCAAACATCGATGGCACATTTGCTTTCAACTTCGTATTCTGTAAAGTTCTCCTCTGGCTGTAAACCTTCCACAAAACCATTGATCCAAGACTCGGTTGTATTTCCCAAGTCTGTCACTTTTCAGACATCCAAAACCCCATTTACAAGGCTCCTCTTGCCAGCGCAGAGGTCACGAAGTAAATGCACAGTGTGTGCTACCACACTCTCTGCAAGTCGGGAAGCCTCAAATGAACCCAGTCAGGGGGTGCATCAGAGTTCTAGTGAACCATCCAAATCAAAGAGGGTCATGGTCATTGGTGGAGATGGCTACTGTGGTTGGGCCACAGCCCTTCACCTGTCCAAGAAAGGTTATGAGGTTGCCATTGTTGACAGCCTTGTCCGTCGTCTATTTGACCAACAGCTTGGTATCGATTCCTTGACTCCAATCTCCTCCATCCATGATCGTCTCCGTTGTTGGAAAGCTCTCACTGGAAAATCTATTGAACTCTACATTGGTGATATCTGTGACTTTGAGTTCTTAACAGACGCCTTCAAGTCGTTTGAGCCTGAGGCTGTTGTTCATTTTGGGGAACAGCGGTCAGCTCCTTATTCCATGATTGATCGGTCAAGAGCAGTATTTACTCAGAATAACAACGTGATTGGAACCCTTAATGTGCTATTTGCTATAAAAGAGTTTGGAGAGCAGTGTCATCTAGTCAAGCTTGGGACTATGGGAGAATACGGAACTCCAAATATTGATATCGAGGAGGGTTACATAACAATTACTCATAATGGAAGGACAGATACTTTGCCCTACCCCAAGCAAGCAAGCTCTTTCTACCATTTGAGTAAGGTTCATGATTCAAACAACATAGCCTTTACTTGCAAAGCTTGGGGGATTAGAGCCACTGACCTCAATCAAGGAGTAGTATATGGTGTGATAACAGATGAAACTGAGATGCATGAAGAGCTAATTAACCGGTTGGACTATGATGGAGTGTTTGGAACTGCATTAAATAGGTTCTGCGTTCAGGCTGCTGTTGGTCATCCACTTACCGTGTATGGCAAAGGTGGCCAGGTAAAAGCTCTCTTCATGGCGCAAAGTTGTTACCACATACATACACAAAGTTGGTTTGCTGCATCACTTCCCATTTACTAACACTAGTGTTTTTTATATGCCAGACCAGGGGATATCTTGACATACGAGATACAGTCCAATGTGTTGAGATTGCCATTGCAAACCCAGCACAGGCTGGTGAGTTTCGGGTCTTCAATCAATTTACTGAGCAGTTTTCTGTCAATGAACTTGCTGCGCTTGTTACAAAAGCTGGAGAGAAGCTTGGACTTGATGTGAAGACTACATCAGTGCCAAACCCAAGAGTTGAAGCGGAGGAGCACTACTACAATGCCAAGCACACCAAACTTATTGAGTTGGGACTTAAACCTCACCTTCTTTCCGACTCTCTTTTGGATTCTTTGCTCAATTTTGCCGTTAAATATGAGGATCGTGTAGACAAAAAGCAGATCATGCCCAGTGTTTCTTGGAGGAAAATTGGGGCCAAGCCGAAAACTGTTGCTGCGTAGTTAGCGAGTAGATGTCATATAGCTGTATACGTATGTTAAGGATATCTTTGATCTTTGTATTATCTATCTTCTAAGTTAGTTGCTAGTTTTGCAACTTCGCAAGCAATGCTGATGCCAGCAAGGCAGTTTCCAGTGAGGATCTGAGCGAATCTGTTCACGTTTTTGTTGCTGATGATCTGGTAATGCCCGGAATCATGACCAAGCCACCCACTCTGAATCCAACCCAAGCCCATTAACCCACCCGAGACCAAATGAACCCATGCCTTATCAGAACACAAAACACCATAGACACTCAAACTGAACAACATTGCCACAGAAAAAAGCTGGAAATAAACACCAAGTCCCCTGTTTTCGAACAAACCCATCTTCGAAAACTCGTTGACGAGTTTCCTGTAATCCTTGGACACCTCGGAGACTGTGTAGTGTTGGAGATAGTAGCCATTGAAGAACCGGTCAAGATGTTGCCACGCCGAGCCGGGGTGGTAGGCGACGAAGGCGTCGGTGACGTCTTGGCCAGCGAGGTTCAGCAATGGGAGCTCGCCGCCGGGGTGGGATTGGGCCCAGTCGGAGACGTTGTAGACTTTTCCCTGTATTGAGATCCATAGATCTCCTGGCTTGTTGTGTTTTGCTAGGTCTTGAGAGGAAATATACTTCTTGTTGTTGAGCTCTGCCATTGAAGATCCGAGAGCAAAGACTCGAGCTTTAACAGTAGCTCTTCCTTTTTGGGTTGCAAAAGGAAGAGACTGTGATATCTGATTGTGATTATGTCATTGAGAAAATATGTCTGACACTGTTCTTTTGGTCAAGGAGAGAAAGAAACAGGTTTAGGGATTAGAAACTGTACTGGCTGAGAGCCTGAGACTGAACAAGCGCCACAGAACTGTTTATAACATAGAATGCTTCATAGGTTCTCTCTCTTTGTTTCTTTTCAGTTTTCACAATGGTGCCCCCCACGTCTTCAACATTATTGCCTCTACTGAATTTACCACTTTACAGAGACGATGAAGAGAGGGTTTAGAGGAAATGGTGGTGAAAATGAGGAGTAATTGGAAAGATAGCGTGCGTTACTAATAGATTTGGCTGTATAATGGTGAGTTTCCTAGTGTAGCTTTGGGTAGATTTTGACTTTGAAATGTGGTTAGAAATACAGGGGATGTTGGACTGTTAGATTTGGTGAAATCCCAAAAGAGGCAAACAAAGGCTAGGAACGTCCTTGTACTTTGCACCATACAAGATCACTGCATTTCCCCCTGCAAGAAACATGTCAAGTGATGACTTTCAAAAGAACGAATTTCTCAACTAAAAAGGGGAAAGAAAATAGTTGAAACACACACAAGGTAATGGATGGTGAAGCCGAAATGGAAACGACACATTCATTTTTCAAGTTTTTTGTATTACAGTTTTATTTGTTACGTTTACAATTTTATTTGTTATCTTTTTATTCATATTTTGATTTCAATCGTTGCGTTATGGTAACGTTTGAGAATGTTTCTTATTAGAGTGAATTTATAAACAAAATTCATAATTGATAGAAGTTTCAAAATGTATTTTTCTTGTGTGCATGGCATACACGCATGTATGGTAAAAGTTTTGTTTTCTGGATTGTCTATTGTACATGCCTGTATGCCATGCACTCATTAATCCGACGGTGTGTGAGCATTATAGGGATTTTTTACTGTTTATTGCAGGAGTTGAGGCACTGTTGGATCAATGCTTACATGACATGCACACATGTATAGTATAAGTTTTGTTTTCTTATACACTTCAATGTAAACACTGTTTGTACATGGCAATAGTAAAGAAAAATGAAATTATATACGGACCTTTACTGTGCCCAACAATCGCAGTTATTACATAATGGCACCCAAGAAAGTGTTGAACTACTGCACGTAAATCATCAGCTTCTCTGCGATAGTTACCATATCGAAATGAACCTTCACTTTCCCTATCAGGTATAACACAAACAATTTCTTGTAAATACTACACAAGAAGTTCCATGCAATGCTGAAGACTCAAGTGCTCTATGACTTGGACCAAAAATGCCTATGCTCCTACTTGTTCATGTTTACAACAGAACAACAAAATGCCCCTGCTACTTGTATTTTAAATCCTAAAATTTTCAACATTGAGAATATGCCATTTTGGATTCCCATGAAAGAGCAAAAGGATATGCCATAGGACAGATCAGGATATCCTTTACAGCTAAAGGAGATTTATTTCCTCTTTTGTCAAATGATTATGCATCCGCAGTCACATATTTTTTTTTTTGGTTGGATAGCTACATTTGACACTCAAGAAATTCAGAGCACCAACGTACATTTACACTAATAAAAATAAACGGCTGAATAACATCAAGTGCACTGTCTTTACACGATCGTGAAACCTTCTCCTCTTCTTCCCCAATCCCAGCTCTTAAGCACTGACTTAAGAGTACCATCGGAATTCTAAATTTAGGCAGACATACCCTAAAAAATAATTCAAAAGAATCGTAAGAGCGCGAGGAAGCTCACCCATTTCCAGCAAAGTCAAAGCGGAAAGCACTTGTTCCTTGTATTTCCAACGCAGCAGCAAGGTTCAGCATTGGGATGCGTTCCTAGAGATGAGAGCAAAATGAACTCATTTCTCACCATGTTGGAACAAGACCAATAGATGAAACACAGATTTATTGAACTTTTGTTTCAACAATCACCAGTGATACAGTTTGATGGCACCAGCAGCTTCCAGAATTCTCTGCTCATCTTTCACGGTTATATATTGTACTTCTATTTCTGTTCAGTTTTCACTTGTTTCTTTGTTATATTTGTTCCAGAGAATTATTATAGTAAGCAAAAGATTCTTACTTTGTTTGAAATGCACTGTGGAAATTTACTCATACTTCTTCTGGATCATCTTACTGTAAGTTTAAGCTAGTTTGTTATTGCCAGTCTTTACTGAGAAAGCAAAAGATTTTGGCTTTTTTCTTTATGGCTACTAAAACCAAAAGGAAAGATCAATCAAGTTCAAATTATACATGAAACTCCCAGAATTATAAATTCAAGGTGCTGTTGAAACTGGGTATTGTGAAAGATGGCTGCTTTAATCGACCATGCTTTAAATTTGCAGCAAAAAACAAAGGAGGTAGAGTCTGAGGAGGTTTGATTACCGGGTTGTTGTTGTTGTTGACTCGGCCGAGTTACGGACATCGGTTGTGTTGCTACTTGGTTATAGTTCAACATTTGTTGATTTTGTAGCTTAATTCTTAAGATGTTGTCTTGCTTTGCTTGTCCCAGAATTGTGGGTACAATACATGGATTTGGTTCCGCTAATTTGAAGTTTATTAATTGTCAGAAATTGAAAATTTGAGTCCTTTTTTTGCCTCTCTCTGGCGCCAAACTGATGACGAGTCCAACTCGGAAAATTTAAGCCTATAGAGAGCGGAGAATGAGTCTGTGCCTGTGAACCCATTGATCATCATGAAAAATTTATTACATTACGTGTTTATAGTTTTTACCTGTCATTCCGTCGGTTCGAATCGGTTATAGGTATTATCAAAATACAAACTTCAAAATTAAAGTTTTCGGTTTCAAAATTGAGCTGCCAATTACCGACCAAAATTTTCGGTTTTTAATCATAACTACCAAATTCAGTATTTCGATTTTCGGTATTACCAACTTTAGAACAACTAAGTCTTTGTAATTAAAATTAGAACTAACAAAACTAGATTCTTCAATTTTATAGTCGTAAACTTTGTATTCATCTCTTAATTATAGTATATCAGATAGAGGAAGCAAACATCGATGGCACATTTGCTTTCAACTTCGTATTCTGTAAAGTTCTCCTCTGGCTGTAAACCGTCCACAAAACCATTGATCCAAGACTCGGTTGTATTTCCCAAGTCTGTCACTTTTCAAACATCCAAAACCCCATTTACAAGGCTCCTCTTGCCAGCGCAGAGGTCACGAAGTAATTGCACAGTGTGTGCTACCACGCTCTCTGCAAGTCGGGAAGCCTCAAATGAACCCAGTCAGGGGGTGCATCAGAGTTCTAGTGAACCATCCAAATCAAAACATTTTCAATAAAACTAGGTTATTTAACTATCTTTGACTAAGTTACTTAAAATACATGTACTATTAATGTAGTATATGTAGTTATGTTCATACTATTATGAAATTTTTTATGTTTAGTTCTTAATATACATGCATGTGTATTGAAAATCATAGTATATAAAGTTAATATTTATATAATCGGTAGATTCAGTATTTACCAAAACCAAACCAACTTTTTCGATAATTTTCAATTTCGGATTTATCGATCTCGGTTACCAAAAAATCGATTTACCAAACTTAAAACATCGGTTGATATTCGATCGGTTTGGTAATTACCAAACAAAGTGGCCGCCCTAGTTTTTACTATCAAAATAAAACTATAAACATTGATTGATTAAGAGTACACCGCCACTATATTTGTTTCTCAGAAAACATGTGAATACTTGTCTCAAACCTTAAAACTCCAAAGTGAAAATGTTTTCTTTATCAAGCTATGGTTATTCGTTTAGTCGGAGAGTTGATTCTACCTAAAGATGAAGAGTGACGAGGTTTTGAGCGGCTAACAAGTTTTGGAAGCAAACTTGAGCGCATGTCGTTTCATTGTAATCTTTAGCTCTTTACAACTTGAGTGCTGAAGGGAAAAGATAAAGAGCAAAAGGGTTTATGAAATTACAAAACTGAGCATACATCAGGAATGCATTATTCTTTTATAGTATAAACAAGAACCTCCAAGAAACAATTCAGGAAAAAAATAAATAAAGGAAGAATCAAAAATAGACAGTGGGTGTCTACCAATGCCTCAATCAGAAGGCCTACACTGACTTGCCAATTTAACTCTTCTACAACTCCCAGTCAATCCGACTATGGCAATTCATCATAAATTAATCCTCGCTGGCACCATTCTTTGGTCTACCCCCATACAGAAAGGCTGCTAAGTAATTTTACTATATGCACATCGACACTGCGAAATAGATACCTGCAACTCTATAACCTCACTCGTGCTAAGATCCCACAGGAGCCATGCCTTTTGATTTGGCTGCAGCAGTTGCAGCAGCGGCCGCGGCGGCTGCTGCTGCTGCTGCTGCAGACTGAGCTGCATTGGGTGGTGATGGAGGCGGCACTGGTTTTGACTGTGACGTTTCTGCAACAACTTGCTGTTGCGGTTGTTGGTTCTGCTGAGAGTTTACGTTAGCAAGCAAGACCTTGATCTGTTTTCCGGTGAGTGTCTCTTGCTCCAATAAGGCATTAGCAAGAGCATGGAGCTCCTTGTGATGTGTGGTAAGTATATTCTTTGCATTGTTGTAAGCCGTTTCCAAGAGGTGCTTCACTTCTTCTTCAATAAGCAGCCTAGTTTCTGTGCTCATGCTCTTCCCATTGTCGTCATAATTGTGAGTGACAAGCCCCACTTCTTTGCTCATACCATACTTTGTCACCATTGCTCTGGCAAGAGCAGTTGCTTGCCGGAGATCATCAGAAGCACCAGAAGTTACTTCACTTTCACCGAAGATGAGCTCTTCTGCAACCCGTCCCCCCATGCAAACATCAAGCCGCGCAAGCATCTGTTTCCGTGAGACACTTGTCTCATCCTTTTCAGGTAACTGGGCAACCATGCCAAGTGCCATACCACGGGGAACTATTGTTGCCTTGTGAACTGGATGAGCACCATCAGTGTGAACAGCCACAAGTGCATGGCCACCCTCATGAAAAGCTGTTAGCTTTCGTGACTCATCAGATATGACAGCTGACTTTCGCTCACTTCCCATCATAATCTTGTCTTTTGCATACTCCAGATCAGCCATACTCACTGCTTTAGCGCCATCCATGGCAGCCTTAAGAGCAGCTACGTTGATCAAGTTGGCCAGATCGGCACCAGAGAACCCAGGAGTTCCTCTAGCAATGATCATCAAATCAACATCATCAGCCTTCATAACCTGTCAAAAGGGCAATTTGATCAGTCTTACTACAATGACTTCTAGTTCTCAGGATTCAGCCATATCAATCTTATAAACATCTTACAACAAAATACAACACACACACACAGAGACAGAGATAAAAAAAAAAAAAAGAGATGTGCATATGCAATGGTATTCCGTCCTCGTGGATCCTAATACACAAATAAAGAAAATTTCTCAAATATCAATTGACTATTGCATTGCAATAGTGATGACAAAGTATCATCAAGAATTCCTCCCCGTTACAGGTTTAAAGCCATTTCTTGGTATGATTGTGGCTTTAAAATTGATGCCACAGACGTAGTGGTGAACGACTAAGATGGCTGCAAATTGAACAATCTTCATCAGGGTACAATACTCGCATCCACCATAGCCGTGACAACCAGAATGCTAAACCCTAAAGCTTAATCCAAACATGGAATAAAGAGGTAATTGCAACAAAAGCTTACCATTCCCTATAAGTACATTAAATTTTTTCATCAGGAGTACAAGATTACCTTAGACATGTGAACTTCCATAATCTGCCTCCGCCCTTCAACATCAGGATTGGGAACAACAATGTGGCGATCAAACCGTCCAGGTCTCACCAATGCCTTGTCCAGTGACTCGGGGAAATTAGTAGCGGCAATAACAATAATTCCTTCATTTTGTTTAAAACCATCAAGTTCAACAAGTAACTGATTCAGAGTCATCTTCATGTACTGCTGATCCTTTGGGTTGCGACTTCCTCCTATAGCATCTATCTCATCAATAAATATAATACACGGTGACCGCTTCTTTGCAGCTGCAAAGAGATCCCTCACCCTTCGAGCTCCAACGCCAACAAACATCTCTTCAAATTCACTGCCACTGCATGAAAAGAAAGGTACCCCTGCTTCTCCGGCAATTGCTCTTGCTAACATTGTCTTTCCAGTGCCTGGTGGGCCAACAAGTAAAACACCCTTTGGTAGCTTGCCACCAAGACGAGTGAAACGCTATTGCAAGGGAAACCAAGGTAAGGAATACTAAAATAAAACTTTGACGTTATAGAAAGATAAAAATAAAGAAAACATGTAGAAAAGGGGAGATAAAAGGCACACAGGATATCAAGATGTACTCAATTAAACCATTCGGATACAGTAGTTTCAAAAGCTCAACCCTTGAAGATAAACTTTCAAAATGATTCAAAAACGCTGTAAGAGAACATCGAAAACATGTAGAGAAGGGGAGATAAAAGGCACACAGGATATCAAGATGTACTCAATTAAACCATTTGGATACAGTAGTTTCAAAAGGTCAACCCTTGAAGATAAACTTTCAAAATGATTCAAAAACGAAACATAGAAAACATGTAGAAAAGGTCAACCCTTGAAGATAAACTTTCAAAATGATTCAAAGATGAAACATAGAAAACATGTAGAAAAGGAGAGATAGAAGGCACACAGCATATCGAGATGTACTCAATTAAACCATTCAGATAC
>BDJD01012182.1:0-26249 GCA_002564525.1 Rosa multiflora | reverse complement strand
TTTTTTTTTTCCTTTCGATTATAGAAATGAACAAACTGCAAGCCAAAACCTCTAAGACCATTTGAATAAGTGTTGGCCTTTTAACTAGTTTAAATAACGTTCATGATAGATTATTCGTGCAAAGCTCCTTCTTCAAGATCATCTTGCTGCAGCCACTAAAGAAACGCCACCAAAAACCCTGCAAGTTCAGGAGGGTGGTCGTCGTGCAATCTTCAAGTACCAATTACAAAATCCGTGCCTAGATGGATCTCAAGCAGACTCGAGATCAACGAGGATGGTTGAAGGGTTGAATAAAAATTGCAGATCTACAATAGAGAGGAGCCAAATGTGTTTTGTTTAGAGTTTGATGACAAGGGATACAATGGTCTATGGCCATAACCCAGATAAAAACTCATGATAGAAAGGGAGAGCAGTGGGAGATATAAGTGGGATCACGAATTAGGCTACACCATTTTTTTTTTTTTAAGCTGGGAGGCTTAGCCCCATGCTCAGTTATATTTATTATAATTTTAATATGTCTCATGATGACATAAAACCTGAATCCCGAGTTACAGAAAAACACTTACAATAATCCTTGTAAAGTACATTCTGAATAATAGTATGAGTCTCATCAAACCAAATATCATCAATGAAAAATAAACTAGCTAAGTGAGCAAGCCTATCTACTACACCATTTGTTTCACGGAATATGACAAATTCTAACTGATTGAAAAGTAGACATATAATCTTTACAATCATTTAAAACTCGACTTACCTCTGAGAAATTTTCTCTTCACTTTGGAGGGCAGTAATTAGAAGTAGTGGCAGAACTAGAAAGCTATATTTATTTATTTATTTTTTTTGGGGGGGGGGTGGTGAAATATGTTTAACAAAAAAAATCTTTCATAAAAGTCAATTTAATGTAAAATATAGTTAACATTTGTAAAGAAAGCTTTAATGTTTTGAGCTACGTACCGATATATGCTTTCATAACATCTATTCATGTCTTCTTTTTAGTTTTTTTATTAATAGGTTAAAAATAATGTATCAAACAAGTGTTGAAAATTATTATTATTTATTGTTCATTCTCTGCACAAACTAGTATAGGTGCATTGGGGGGGAGGGAGGGCCAGTCCCATGATTCTTGTCTAAATCTTATTAAATCCACATACCAATTACGTGTGCACACGTTTGCAATTTAAAAATTGGGGGGGCCTTAGTAGTTCTACATCTGATTAGAAGGGTTGAGTCACTTTCAATATCCATTTCCGTCCAACCTTAGTATATACCAAGAAGAAGAGTAGTTCTACACGCCTCCAGTTCCATGTTTAGAGCCGAGCATGCATGTAAAAAAAGTCTCACCATAGCCGCAATGCTCATTCCTGCATCATTTCTACCACACCAATCCCACCATTACCACTATCTACTCTAAAAGCTCCATCAATATTGATTTTCAACCTATCACTGGGTGGGTCTGCCACTTGGTCATTGGCCTGATCTTCTTCCTACACGCCTTGGGGTGATACTTCTAGTACTCCTCCAATTGATTGGTGCACCAATGAATTAAGTGCATGGGTCTAAATCTTATTAAATCCACGTACCGATTATATGTGCACACGTGTGCAATTCAAAAGTTTAGGGGGCCATGGCCACTTCCGGCCCCGTAATAGTTCCATATCTGATTAGAAGGGTTGAGTCATTTTCAATATCTATTTCCGTCTAACCTTAGTGTATATCAAGAAGAAGAGCAGCTCTACACGCCTCAACTTCCATGTTTAAAGCCGAGTATGCATGTAAAAAAGGTCTCACCATAACCGCAGTGCTGATACCTGCAACATTTCTACCACAACAATCCCACCATTACCACTATCTACTCTAAAAGCTCCATCAATATAGAATTTCAACCTACCACTGGGTGGGTCTGCCACTTGGTCATTGGCCTGTTCTTCTTCCTACACGCCTTGGGGTGATACTTCTAGTACTCCTCCAATTGATTGATGCACCAATGAATTAAGTGCATGGGTCTAAATCTTATTAAATCCACGTACCGATTATATGTGCACACGTGTGCAATTCAAAAGTTTAGGGGGCCATGGCCACTTCCGGCCCCGTAATAGTTCCATATCTGATTAGAAGGGTTGAGTCATTTTCAATATCTATTTCCGTCTAACCTTAGTGTATATCAAGAAGAAGAGCAGCTCTACACGCCTCAACTTCCATGTTTAAAGCCGAGTATGCATGTAAAAAAGGTCTCACCATAACCGCAGTGCTGATACCTGCAACATTTCTACCACAACAATCCCACCATTACCACTATCTACTCTAAAAGCTCCATCAATATAGAATTTCAACCTACCACTGGGTGGGTCTGCCACTTGGTCATTGGCCTGTTCTTCTTCCTACACGCCTTGGGGTGATACTTCTAGTACTCCTCCAATTGATTGGTGCACCAATGAATTAAGTGCATGGGTCTAAATCTTATTAAATCCACGTACCGATTATATGTGCACACGTGTGCAATTCAAAAGTTTAGGGGGCCATGGCCACTTCCGGCCCCGTAATAGTTCCATATCTGATTAGAAGGGTTGAGTCATTTTCAATATCTATTTCCGTCTAACCTTAGTGTATATCAAGAAGAAGAGCAGCTCTACACGCCTCAACTTCCATGTTTAAAGCCGAGTATGCATGTAAAAAAGGTCTCACCATAACCGCAGTGCTGATACCTGCAACATTTCTACCACAACAATCCCACCATTACCACTATCTACTCTAAAAGCTCCATCAATATAGAATTTCAACCTACCACTGGGTGGGTCTGCCACTTGGTCATTGGCCTGTTCTTCTTCCTACACGCCTTGGGGTGATACTTCTAGTACTCCTCCAATTGATTGGTGCACCAATGAATTAAGTGCATGGGTCTAAATCTTATTAAATCCACGTACCGATTATATGTGCACACGTGTGCAATTCAAAAGTTTAGGGGGCCATGGCCACTTCCGGCCCCGTAATAGTTCCATATCTGATTAGAAGGGTTGAGTCATTTTCAATATCTATTTCCGTCTAACCTTAGTGTATATCAAGAAGAAGAGCAGCTCTACACGCCTCAACTTCCATGTTTAAAGCCGAGTATGCATGTAAAAAAGGTCTCACCATAACCGCAGTGCTGATACCTGCAACATTTCTACCACAACAATCCCACCATTACCACTATCTACTCTAAAAGCTCCATCAATATAGAATTTCAACCTACCACTGGGTGGGTCTGCCACTTGGTCATTGGCCTGTTCTTCTTCCTACACGCCTTGGGGTGATACTTCTAGTACTCCTCCAATTGATTGGTGCACCAATGAATTAAGTGCATGGGTCTAAATCTTATTAAATCCACGTACCGATTATATGTGCACACGTGTGCAATTCAAAAGTTTAGGGGGCCATGGCCACTTCCGGCCCCGTAATAGTTCCATATCTGATTAGAAGGGTTGAGTCATTTTCAATATCTATTTCCGTCTAACCTTAGTGTATATCAAGAAGAAGAGCAGCTCTACACGCCTCAACTTCCATGTTTAAAGCCGAGTATGCATGTAAAAAAGGTCTCACCATAACCGCAGTGCTGATACCTGCAACATTTCTACCACAACAATCCCACCATTACCACTATCTACTCTAAAAGCTCCATCAATATAGAATTTCAACCTACCACTGGGTGGGTCTGCCACTTGGTCATTGGCCTGTTCTTCTTCCTACACGCCTTGGGGTGATACTTCTAGTACTCCTCCAATTGATTGGTGCACCAATGAATTAAGTGCATGGGTCTAAATCTTATTAAATCCACGTACCGATTATATGTGCACACGTGTGCAATTCAAAAGTTTAGGGGGCCATGGCCACTTCCGGCCCCGTAATAGTTCCATATCTGATTAGAAGGGTTGAGTCATTTTCAATATCTATTTCCGTCTAACCTTAGTGTATATCAAGAAGAAGAGCAGCTCTACACGCCTCAACTTCCATGTTTAAAGCCGAGTATGCATGTAAAAAAGGTCTCACCATAACCGCAGTGCTGATACCTGCAACATTTCTACCACAACAATCCCACCATTACCACTATCTACTCTAAAAGCTCCATCAATATAGAATTTCAACCTACCACTGGGTGGGTCTGCCACTTGGTCATTGGCCTGTTCTTCTTCCTACACGCCTTGGGGTGATACTTCTAGTACTCCTCCAATTGATTGGTGCACCAATGAATTAAGTGCATGGGTCTAAATCTTATTAAATCCACGTACCGATTATATGTGCACACGTGTGCAATTCAAAAGTTTAGGGGGCCATGGCCACTTCCGGCCCCGTAATAGTTCCATATCTGATTAGAAGGGTTGAGTCATTTTCAATATCTATTTCCGTCTAACCTTAGTGTATATCAAGAAGAAGAGCAGCTCTACACGCCTCAACTTCCATGTTTAAAGCCGAGTATGCATGTAAAAAAGGTCTCACCATAACCGCAGTGCTGATACCTGCAACATTTCTACCACAACAATCCCACCATTACCACTATCTACTCTAAAAGCTCCATCAATATAGAATTTCAACCTACCACTGGGTGGGTCTGCCACTTGGTCATTGGCCTGTTCTTCTTCCTACACGCCTTGGGGTGATACTTCTAGTACTCCTCCAATTGATTGGTGCACCAATGAATTAAGTGCATGGGTCTAAATCTTATTAAATCCACGTACCGATTATATGTGCACACGTGTGCAATTCAAAAGTTTAGGGGGCCATGGCCACTTCCGGCCCCGTAATAGTTCCATATCTGATTAGAAGGGTTGAGTCATTTTCAATATCTATTTCCGTCTAACCTTAGTGTATATCAAGAAGAAGAGCAGCTCTACACGCCTCAACTTCCATGTTTAAAGCCGAGTATGCATGTAAAAAAGGTCTCACCATAACCGCAGTGCTGATACCTGCAACATTTCTACCACAACAATCCCACCATTACCACTATCTACTCTAAAAGCTCCATCAATATAGAATTTCAACCTACCACTGGGTGGGTCTGCCACTTGGTCATTGGCCTGTTCTTCTTCCTACACGCCTTGGGGTGATACTTCTAGTACTCCTCCAATTGATTGGTGCACCAATGAATTAAGTGCATGGGTCTAAATCTTATTAAATCCACGTACCGATTATATGTGCACACGTGTGCAATTCAAAAGTTTAGGGGGCCATGGCCACTTCCGGCCCCGTAATAGTTCCATATCTGATTAGAAGGGTTGAGTCATTTTCAATATCTATTTCCGTCTAACCTTAGTGTATATCAAGAAGAAGAGCAGCTCTACACGCCTCAACTTCCATGTTTAAAGCCGAGTATGCATGTAAAAAAGGTCTCACCATAACCGCAGTGCTGATACCTGCAACATTTCTACCACAACAATCCCACCATTACCACTATCTACTCTAAAAGCTCCATCAATATAGAATTTCAACCTACCACTGGGTGGGTCTGCCACTTGGTCATTGGCCTGTTCTTCTTCCTACACGCCTTGGGGTGATACTTCTAGTACTCCTCCAATTGATTGGTGCACCAATGAATTAAGTGCATGGGTCTAAATCTTATTAAACTGATTTTGTTAGCCTACCTAGGAGTGCTGTTGTATCTCCCTTTTTTTTTTCTTCTTCTTCTAGAATGGTCGATCTGTCCCTCACAGTATCACACTAGCATTCTCCGTTGAAAATACCTACACTTGCGGCTCTTGTCATTTCCCTATATTGATGATGATAAATTCAGGATTCTGAGCTTTATTGTTTAGTTATAAGTAAGCTTTATGGCTCTGGATTGTAATGTTTCCCCACTCGTAGATTTATTAGTTTTTGATTCAATGAAATGAAAATCTTACTTTGGTGAAAAAACAAACATCACTCACAACAGAACGCTCTACTAATTTTGTGTTACTGAGTTTTGGTTGGTAAGTTTGATTAAAACTTTGGATTTGTCCCGAAGAGTCCAATTTGCTGTTGTATTACTTTTGTAATACGTTCTCGATCCATGACTCAATTATTCTACACAAACCTTAAAAAACTGAATCCTTAAACAAAGCGTTTGGACTTTTCTTTGTGAGGATCCGATCTCATCTGGTGAATGCAACAAAATTGTGATACAGTTCATTGGATATTTAATTAACAGATGCACCTTCGGTCACATTCCTCCAAAGTAATAGCACGAACTAACTATTGGACTTTGTATTACTTATATCAAAGATATTCGTACGGTTCTATCCACTAAGAAGAGATATCATAAAGTTTGATATTATATGTGATCTTTCAGCGGTTTTTGTTAATATTCTAGACTGTCTTAATCTATCGCAGTTGGATTAGGTCGATAACAGATGGTGATATTGATATTCTATAACGTGCCAGCAGAATTCCAAAATGTGCAGATTTAGCTTTTCCCATCTGGACTATAAAAAGAGAACGAACATTATGACAAACTTTCCAAAAAGGAAAGCAACACAGCCAAAGCTTAGTATCCGGGATGCTGAGGTGACCCTCCATGCCTCCGAGTTTCAATTGGATCCCTTAATTTGAGTCCACTGCTCAGCGGTTCAAGACTTTGTCTAGTGTTGGAGTTAAGATTTTAGTTTGTAGGCTAGGTCTTTTTTGTAATAAGAGTTACTTCAATTAGTTCGATCCACAAAAGACTAGTCGTTGTAATTTGAGTTTGTTGATGTAATAAAAATTAAAAACATACCATAACAGCAAACTTCCAAGCAAAGGAAAATAAAAACACTTTCTAGAAGATACTTTGGTTCCCCACCATTAAAAGTAGAATGCCTCATCCTCCCAACTTCTTTTTGGGAAAAAGTACTTGGCCTTCAGAAGCTGCAAGGTGGTAAAGGTGTATACTGATAAGAACTTGCACTACTACAAATCACAATGCACATACAAAATCACCACTTGTTTCTATATCATCGATGTCAGTATCATCTATCTCATCAAGGTCCATACTTCCAAGAAAATGTCCACCAACTTTGATGCCATCACCAGCTTTTCGAGCCTCTTGAATAATGGACACTATTTCTTCAACACTTTGGGAGGTTTCATTTTTTTGATCATCACCAATTTGCAGGCTGTCTTCATCCATGAATTCCTCTGGTAATTTTTTTAGAAACCAGGGGTGCTGCTTTATCTCTGGGATTGTTATTCTCTGCATAGAATTCAGGAGTTCAGGTATAAAATTTAATGATTCAAATTGAATGTACATCAACAGACAGACATTCCATTGCTCGCTATGTTCTAAGGAGTAGTGAAACCTTTTCGGGGTTAGCAACAAAAATTCGAGAAAGAAGATGTCTACATTCCCTGGAAACGCGTACATAGTCAGGAATTGAATAGCTGACGCTCAGAATTTTCTGCCAAAATCCATTAACATGTTATATGTGTTGAACCATAAGAATTGGAAAACTAACTTTAAAAAGTACTACAGTAAAAACAATGAACCTGAAGTGTTTTCCTGAAATTTCTGGGATCTTCTGGATCTTCAAAGGGATAAGCACCAACCAGCATCACATATAATGTAACCCCACAAGACCAAACATCTGCTATCTAAGATTCTCAAAGGATAGCAGATGTCACAAAAAAAGATTCTCAAAGGATAAAATAAGAGTCTCAATATGTATGGATACAATTAGGTGACCCAAAATTTGGTCCACAATAATAAGGCAAACTTAAAAACAGAACAAGAAACCAACAAAATTACCTTCCCATCATACTCTTTTCTTGACAGGACTTCTGGTGCAATGTAGGCAGGTGTTCCAACAGTTGATTTGGGTTGTGAATGCAGCACAGATGACTATAACATGTAGCAGAAAAGTAATTAGTAACACTGTAACAGTAATTAAAATTATATGTACTTAACATGATGGATTGGCATAGTTCACCTTGGAATAACCAAAATCACAAATTTTGAGACGTGGAGCTGAGCTTGAATCTAGAAGTGTGTTCTCCAGTTTAAGATCTCTGTGACAAATTTGCTGCAGTAATAAAAATCAAATCAAATTAAACCAGCAAGGGATGTGAGGCAAAGCATATCTACAAAATGCAAATTATGTTAAGATTTTGATGTCTTTTTACCATTGAATGACAATAACTGACTCCTGAAATCAGCTGCTGGAAGAAAAATCTGGCCTGAAATTTCAAAACAACAACTAAGATTCCAAATGATTTGTGGCTGAAGAAAAGAAAACACAATTATCAAACTCTAAATTTACAACAATTAAATTTACTGCAACGAAATCTGCTTCCATTCATTTCGGCCTTTGTTCAATTGTTCCAATTACCTCGTCTTCACTGAATCTACCAGCATTGCATATTCTTTCAAAAAGTTCTCCTCCGGCTGCATATTCCATGACAATCGCTAAATCGGTTGGTGTTAACAAGACCTGCACAAATGATCACATAATTAGATATACAGTACATAAAAAAACATTGTACATGAGAAAAATTCCACAAGTTTTTATATATGCTAAAGCAACAACTAGAAACAGAGAGGCAGAGGAATCAATGATGAATATTTGACTTTAGCCCTGTTCCAAGGCCAAGGAAATGGAGGAAAAAAGGTCTTTAAACGAGTGTGCAAAAGAATGTTGAATGATAGGCCAAAAAGTAGTTTGATTCTAAAATTCTTCCAAGTTGCATGCCAATAAGGTAAGTTGCACAAATCTTTTCTCAATGAGATTCCAATAGTACCACTTCACAAAAGAGAACATATCACTGAGAAAGGTGTGATTAAACTCAGAAATTATACCTCCTTAAATCTTATGATATTGGGATGCTTCAGTGACATGTGGTTCATGATCTCTCTCTGTACATGCTCATCAATCTGTAAACAAACAAGGCAATTCCTCCATTAAAACCAAAAAGCCAGTTGGAATAAACACAATCCCAGACGAGAAAAATGAACATACAATCAAACCCACCAGAGATTAATGGAAAAAACAGAGCAGTACTAGCTAGCTCATAAACCCAAAAATCAAAACTTTGATCAAGAAAATATGAAAATGTCTACCTTCTGGCCTCTTTCAATGAACTTGACGGCATAGAGCTCACCACTGCATTTGTCCTTCACCAATTTTGCAACACCAAAGTTCCCAGAACCAATATCTTTCACTATCTCATAGCGCTCCATTTCAAAAACTCTTGCAAAGATTCAAGTACCAAGTACTAACTATTTTGCTACTACAATCTCTCTGTCTTTCTTATGCTACTGCTGCTTCTTCTTGTATTTGAATTCTGTAGCTATAAATTCTCTTCCTTTATGTTTGCGTGAAGCAACTTCTTCCTCGTGGTTTTGGAAAGGCCTCCAAGTCTGAGTCTCTCTTAATGCAAAAAGCTGAAAGCTTTATTGGGTTCGCTAGCAAAGCAATCAATCCCTTCTTCTCTTCTCTGTTCCAGTGGACCGTCTCAAAAAGTCTTCATGGGCCATATGAGACAAACAAGGAGCAGCTATTCCCTCATTTCCCACGTAGCCTTATCTCAGTGGTTTAATATCTCCAGCAGTGCCTGAGTGACCGACCACTACCCCATGCTAATCCCACGACATGTCGTTTCTGTGGTGAACAATTGAGAAGAGCAAGAGCGGACGTGGACGGTGGAGAGTGGTGGAGGACTGAAATATATGGCGCGCAATTTGGTGGTGGGGCCCCACACATTAATTCTATTCTCCCTTGGAACAAAGCAAAGAAGGATTCAATGGATTGCAAACTCCAAAAAGAGTAGAAGAAGAAGATGTTGGTGCTGGATCGCTATCAATTTTCGATCACGACCTCGCATGGTCCATGAACAAGTGGTTATGTGAAGTCGTTTTCGTATTCATGGGAATGGTCGAAGGGAATGTGTTTGTCTAAGTTTATTCTATGTTAATGGGCGTTATACACATTTTGAGAGTGTTTCTTGCGTAGGAGGGAACATCCAGCAACCGCACTCGCATCTAAGCCGCCGCGTTGCATTGCGCTTCACCTCTTCATTATAGTAAAAGTCGGCCGGGAATACGAATGTTTGGAGGAGGACAGGGTTGTGGGTTGATTGAAGCTCTGTGTTTAACAATGAAACCTATATATATATATATATGTGTGTGTGTGTGTATATACATGTTTGCGATATTTCCAAACCCAACGCAAGTGCACTAGGGGAGTGGTTCGGTAAGAAGCAATATATGTCGATGGTAATGGGCACGGCCATGGACTTCTCTTTCCCCTCCTTAAAGGGGCACCGAGAGAATGATAGTGATCGGCAGGTAACTAATTGGGTGTCTTTGTCATCCGTATGTTAGCTAACCAAAGACGTTTTCAAGGGTTTCTTGAGGTGCTTTTGCCAACATTAAAATGAGCAATTTTAGTTTACCAAATGCATCTTTCTTATAATTCTTGAGTAAAGATAGACGATCCTTAACAGCGAAGAAACTTTGGATTCTCATTATGCAAAAAGCAACCAAAACTTGTCCAAACCAGAGCATATATATAATTGGAAGGTGTTTATTCTCATTCACTTGGAGGATGTCTGAAAATGTGTCTCGTGTTCCAAAATAAAAGTTTGGTTATGATAAGACACTTCCAGCCGAACCAGCATCATTGTCATACACACATACATAGACATATGCGTATGGCTCAATTAATAATGGCAGACATGTTCTGGAATGTGGGTGTTATTGATTAGTAACATACTCTAGCAATTTGCATCCATGTCGTTTTTGGGTAAGTCAATCATGAGCTAGGGTTTTGGGTATTAGCATTGCGATGAAGCTCATCAGGTTCTTAATTTCGAGACATGTAGCAATTAGGAAGAGCTAAATATTTGAGGTATAAACTAGCTCAAAAAAACATTTACTGTCATCTTGGCTATAGGCGATATAGTAACTTGAGAGATATTTTATTGCCAAATAGTATGACTAGTTATAAGACAACGTAGTAACGTACTATTTAAGATGAGTGTTACATCATACATAAAAAATATTAACACATATTAAACTAACATGAAACCTCAACGTCAATAATAAAATTCAATGTATATCGAATTTAACGGTTGAATTTTGTCTGATCGGCCATAACTCACCAAAAAATGCCAAAAAGAAGTGGTTACAGCAGTTTACAGCTAGCTATGGAAGTGATTTGCTATAGCAATCAACTCGATCCCTTATCCCCTCCCAATGCCGTTTTCTCTCCTGCATCAAACACCTGTGCGTGCAGCCATCACCAACCTCTCACTATTTGATCGAAATTTCTGGCCCCCATCCTAATATATACAATACCAATCATTTATATTAATGTTGATTACTACTTTGATTTTATGGATTTGATTGCTTTGATTTTGGACTCCTACAATTGCGATATGTTTAAATATTTCTGGTGTCTTTCAACTTTCAGATTTTCATGTCTTTTCGTTGTTTTCGTTTGCTAGCCAGTACAAAGATGAGTAGCTAGCTAAGTCTCGCAGCTATTTCATTAGCTAGCTATTCACATCATCGTATTCATTGTCTTTCAACTTTCTTTGTTTTCCTTGTGCTGAGGAACGACGGATTCCCGTGCCCTCACGCGACAGAGCTTGGGCATTAGAATTGATCGTCTTTTGCTGGTTTTAGTTGGAAATTAATCCTTTCCATCTTTGTATGTTTCTGGGCTTCAGTTCTTCGTGGGCTTTTGTCTCTTAATGAATTTCTCATTACCCAAAAAAAAAAAAAAAAAAACAAGTCTTGCAGAACAACCCGAGTCCATTTCTCCTTTCGCTTAGCGAACCATGATCATATTTTTTCAAAGAATTTATAATATTAGACATGTTCAAGTGCTCCTTATGGATTGATCAATGATCAAATCAATAGCTCCCGAATTTGGACAGAATTGCCCAACCTTGTTTCGAGAACAGCCCCGCCTATAAATTAATCATG
This sequence comes from Rosa multiflora, assembly GCA_002564525.1. Taxonomy (NCBI): domain Eukaryota; kingdom Viridiplantae; phylum Streptophyta; class Magnoliopsida; order Rosales; family Rosaceae; genus Rosa; species Rosa multiflora. The sequence continues at coordinate 14,341 of BDJD01012182.1, read as the reverse complement.
TGTATTTGGGACCAACAATATCATTTTGACCTTGAGATTATAGCGTCTCACTTGAGTACGCATTCAAATATATACACATGTATCAGGTGAATTAGCAGTATTGTCCTACATATGGCGTATGGCTTAGTTAATACTGGCTGACATGTCCGTTATGGAATATGGAATGTGATTAATTAACTACAAACTTCTACAAAGTCAATAATTCCATTACATTTACATTTACATCATGCCGTTTTAGCTCAAGTTAAGTTGACTACGAGCTTAGGGTTTAGGGTATGAATTATACACTATTACACAATGAAAATTCGGCCGGTTCTTTAAGTTTGAGGATAGGTTTTACTTCTGCAAAACAAAAGAGTTGAATGTGTTATCGAATCTAGTAAGTACGTAGTAATTTAAGAAGTGTTTTATTTTCAGATAGTTTGATTCATTTTATTGTCCAAAAGAATAACATTATATTAAGCTAATCTAAGATAAAAATGTCAAGAAGTTTTCTATTTCCAAATGATTTGGTACAGTATGTAGACTTAAAAGAACTGAGTAAAACCATAGTCAAGTTCCGAAATTCATCAATGACAAAGGCTGCCACTTAAAAATTATGACTCAAAAGAGAGACTTCTCGACGGCGACCAGTTAAGCTGGTGGTGGTTCGTTACCTTTGACGGGGAGGGGTGTCTTTTCACCTTTTTTGGGTCTATTTCTTGGTGGTGACGGTTGTTTTCGACGGCACCCCTTGTTCCTGGGCTTGGCCTTCTTCTGCTTGCTACAATTGCTGGAGGTGATGGTAGCTCTGGTGGTTATGGGTTTGATCTGAGATCAAGTCAGGGTTGGTGTGATAGTGCGAGGACCGGCGCTTATGCTGTTGCGTTTGGTTGGACTTGGGAGATCGATATTCACTCTGGAATAGGGGGTGTTGGATGGAGATTTGAAGATGGCTCTGTTATTCAGGTCAACTTGGGCTCAAATCCGATCAAATGGGATTGGTTGTTTTTGGTGTTCGAGGACGCAGGGATCGGGGGCGATCCCTTTTTTTCTTCGTCAGCAATGCTTGCAGTTGGATTGGTTTTGAACTTTGACGAGGGTGGTGGAGCTTTCTTCTCCTTGTCGGATTTGATCCCGGCGCGGGCTAGTCTGATGGGCGGACCTACGTGGTGGAGGCAACGGCTTATGCAGCGACAATGGTGTGGATGAGGCTGACGCGTGGGAAGACTACTTGGCGGCTAGGGACGCTAGGGTTTACCGCTGGGTTCCAGGTTGTTGGGCCTGGGGTGGACTTTGGCTCATTGTAGGGGCTTTTGGGCCCGAGTTTGGATGCTGGGTTCCCCGTGGGCTGGAGGAAATGCCAAAAAATGGAGGCGTTGTAGGGGATGCTATGGTATCCTTTCCTACTAGCCATGTTTAATTTTCCCTGCTTGGGTCGCAAGACCTAGTTGCTTGGTTGTTACATTTATTTTATTTGCTTATAAGTTTCTAGGTTTCGTTAGAATAAAGGTGCTTAATTGTCCTTAAAAGGTGGGTGTACCTGGGAGTGCGAGGCTTTGTTTTAGAACATGTCATTTGTATGTCCTAAAGAACGGCTCTTTCTGTTGGCCCCTCTGGGGTGTGTCGTTTCTGGTACTGCTTACTGAATTATAAAATTGACTGACCTCCTTTGATTAAAAAAAAAAGATAAAAATGTCAAGGAAAAACCTTTAATGTAAATCAAGTTAAATGTGTATGCTCCAGGAGTTTTTTTTTTTTTTTAATTTTTTTTATAGGAATAAAAAGTTGTTCCCGGAGTTGCTCCTGGCTTGGCTCACTATTTGATCAACATTTTTGGCCCACCCCAGTTAACATAGAATCACTTATATCAACCTGCTAGCTCTATTGTTAATTGATCATTTGGATTTGATGGCATTGATTGATCATCAAGGTAATTAATTACGACTTGTTTTATTTTTGGTGTTTTCCACTAATTACAAATTTTGTGTCTCTAATTTCTTTCTGTATCTAGTGTTTTCCACCTGCATAGATGAGTAGCCAAGTCTTACAGAAAAACCCTAATCAAAAGTCACGTTGGAGCACAAGTGTGGCTTCTGAAGCATAATCAACATGTCTGTGTTGCTTCGGGATCCTTTTGCCTTTTCAAATGAAAAGTGTATTTCTTGTGAAGACAAGCCACACATATATACTGAATTAATATTAGTGCATCTGATAGATATATGTGAAATAAATTAATTTGTCGTGATACCAATTTCATCATATTTTTGATCTAATAAGAACTTCATTAATAATGAACTGCTTACAACGAGTTTTATGCGACATCTCTTACTTAGAAATGGCTACTAGACTTCACACTGGAACTCTATAATGACTGACTGTAAACTAGCACTACAAGTGTATGATAAAGACAATAAGCGCAGGAGCAGTGAGTCCTTGACATCTCACCTCTCGTCCAGCCAGTAAGAACTCTAAAACTCGACAACTCACTTGTGTCGACACTAACTCACCAACCAGCATTTGATCGACCAAGCCAACACTCGTTGTGACCTAAACTCGACCAAAAGGATTGTCTGACATTCAAACATGGGACTAAAGAAAACCCAACACCATCTCCACCCTATTGTCAACACCATCCATCCACAACTGTTCCAAGTCGCCATCGCTTTCAATCCTAACCCAGACAGGAAAGACCTACTAGAAAGACAAGGATGATTGTCTATGCCATAGCCAGACATTTTCGCAACCGCTGCTGACCCAACTCCAGAACAGGAACTACCCTCTAGACGGCGAAAGAGAAGATTGTCTCTGCCACAGCCTTAGTAGTGTCGTATTACCAACAATACACCAACAACCAAGCAAACAACAAAACTAAAAGCTTTAAAACAAAACAACACCTAAAGGACCTAGAGAAAGACCTCAGGCCCAATTACCACCAGGCCTAGACCGGGTCGGATGAAGTCCCAGACCGCCACCACCTTCAGACCCAGACTGCCGTCAAACTCCATTGCGCCATCACCAGCACCACCGGAGACTGACCGCCACCGTCATCATACCATCCTCCCTTCAAGCCAGATCAGGATCGAACCAGCCATCACCAATTGGAGTTTCCCATCCCTGCCAACCATCAGACCAGACCGGATTAGAAGACAGATCCATCCGATCGGAGCTCGCCCAGCATAACCACCGGATATCAAAGCAACCCCACTCCACCAACCACCCATAGACCCTCCAAACAAGATCAATCTAGCCACCCTCCACCACGTCCCCGTACGGCTCCGCCGATTAACTCTGACCAGTCGCTGCCAATCTGATCCTCCTACCAAGCCTCCACCGGTCAAAAACCCTATAAGCCCTCATTGTTTAAACCCCAAAACCTATCAACCAAAGGCCCAGGGCCACTACTTGCCGATAATCGGCGATATTAAGCCTTCCCGTCCGGCAACAACGTCCATAGGACGCGTCGCCAAACAAGTGAGACAATTTTTTAGAGAGACCCAATTTCATCATATTTAGATGTGATAGCAAACTATAAATAATATTTTAGTTATTATTTTCTATTTTTGAGAAGTTCAAGTTAGTTTGTTACTTAAAATCATTATGTTGCATCAAGTAGGCTGTTTATAATAAGATATTGGAGGAAATTGAATAAATTATTTTTCTTAGTACCACCCCTTATCTTGTTTAAGATCCCTGTCATCATTCAATTCAAGCGCTTTAGAAATAATTTACACTGATTTTTCCATAGTGGGAAAAATCAAAGACCACCCCATCAAGACTTGCAATCTCTCTCAAGAAACAAGAGGGCGGCTAGGGTTTCCTTGGGTAAAGTTGGAGGCTCTCGTCCGGAGGCTTCCATGCCGTGCTAGACTTTTGTCTGGTCAGTGAGTGGTGAATGCAGCCGGGCGGGGACATTTTCTTGATGGTTGTTTCTTAGCCTATTGCTACGGCAGCGTGGCTTGAACCTTGACAAGCTTGCAAGCCTTATGGTGGTTCTGCATCTTCTGATAGTTTAGAGGCTCTGGCGAGAGCAGACTGGTGGTACCGGATTCTGTCCCCTTGATCGGCGGCTGCTAACAGGAGAGTGTGAGGTGGGCTCCTTTAGATCGAAGTTTTCTAATCTGATATGGGTACTTTGGAACCATGCGGGGAGAAGGCTTTGGGGCAGGTGGTGCTTCATGTCGACGTGTTGGCAATAATGGAGGAGTGGATGGTCGCTGACGGCTACTTGTGGCTGTGGCTAGAGTCTCGTAACCGTGGTGGAGACGTGGTGGCTGCTGCAGCTTGGAGTTTGGCTAGGGTTTGGTGCTTTTGGGCCTAATTTCATTATTTGTTGTTATTTGTTTTTGTCTAATAATGCTCAATCTTTTACGAGTGGGTGCAGTGGGCCTTGGCTCTGTAGGACGTTACAATGTGCCCGGTCAGTACTGATGTACACCATGAGGATCTTAGGCTGATGTACTGACTTTTTGGTGTTGTAACTTCTTATTGTTCAAGGCGTAGTAGTCATTTTTTTAATGTGCAGTCAGAACACTACTTGAGCAATGAGTGTAATATGAGGGGTATTTATACCCTTCATGCTTGACCGAGTGAGGTCGTATGATTTTATATTAATGGATCAGTCTTTCATTTCCCTCAAAAAAAAAAAAAAAGACAAGCAGTTTAGAAATTCAAACATACCTTAAAAAAAAAAAGAATCTGATAATTGATACATCGATGAACAAATCGAGTACCTTGAAAATAGATATATGAAACAAGATAATTAGCGTAATAGATAGCAAGCCTTTACGAATACTTCAACCGGAGTTGAGTCGTTTTTGCACAAGTTTTCCTCTAACTCAGAATCAAACGACACATGGATATTTTTGTTTTGTTTTATTTTATTTTTATTTTTTTCTACATAGCAATACATATGACTCATTTAGAGATAGAGAGACTAGGGTTTTTTGGTCTTGGGAATCGTTTCTCATCTGGCGGCTCACCACGCCAAGACAGGCCTCTAGCCTCATCGGAGGGTGGTGAGTGCGGCCGGATGGGGAAAGCCTGAGTTAAGGGGTCGGTCACTTCGGTTGAAGGGTTCTGGCTCGGATACAGGTGTGGTTCAGGTGAGGGTCCGACGCGGCTGGGGTCTTGTCATGGTGATCTTTGGGGGAGGTTGGGTTGCCCTGTCTGGCGATCTGACCTTCGCTTTGATGGGCTTAGCGGCTAGAGGAGCGGCGCTAGTGGAGTGGAGGCGGCGACGGCGGCATCCATGCTTTCTCAGGGTTCAAGACGGTGCGCGCGGGTGGATGGTAGTTGTTTTGCGGCGGCGCGGATCTATGGACAAGATGCTCTTCCAATTCTTTGTCGCCGGTGGGCTTCTCTGTTGGAGGAGTTGTGCCGGCAGAATGGTGGCCAGGCTGGCTCACTAGTTTTGGTGCTTCGTCGGCAGCGGCGGCTGGTGGTTCTTCTCCATGGTGGCTGGGCTTTGCAGCGGGGAGCTTTGTCAGGGAGCTGTGACTGGGCTCTGGGGCTGGGCCAGACTGAGTTGGGCTAGGGCTCTGTTTTATTTGCAACTGTTCTTTTGTTTTATCAATAATTCCCTTTGTGGGAGATAGTGGGCTTCGGCCCGGTCTAGGCTTTTGTTTGTGTTTGTTTTCTCTAGTTGTTAGTTAGGTGACAAACCTCGATCACCTTTAACTCGATCAGGTTTGTCTTGTCTTTGCTGGTGGGAGCTCCTCTATGAGCCTTTGTAAAAATATTTGGTTTCAACGTATCACAATGGCGTGCTCGGCGTTTGGAGTCAGGTGGAATAGATTGCCTACGGGGCAAGGTGTTTTTGTTAGCATAGACTACTCTGAGCTTTCAGTTGTCAAAATAGAGTAGTCTTCTGTACTATTCTTTGCCCATGAACTAGGGAACTAGGGCCATATTAATGTATGAGCTCTTTATCTCATAAAAAAAAATACATATGACTCATTTAAGTTTACTCGTCAGAATTCCATGTTAACTACTATATTAACTACATTTGATCCTATTGATTGAAATTGTTTGTCAGTCTCATACTGAATCTCTGGAACATCTGTTCTTACATTGTCAGTTCTCAAGGCAGGTTTGGAATGCTACTTCCCGAATTTACAGTTAGATAATTGGAACAATTCATTTTTGGACTGGTTGCAATTCTTATTATCCTTAAATCTGCAGATTCTACTTACAGTTTTAATATTGCCTTATGTACTGCTTATTTTATTTGAAAAGCTCGTAATGTATCTTGTTTTTGGAGATAAAACAACTCTGCCAATCCAGATGGTTCATGCTACAACTTCTTTCTATCAATCCTATGACAATTGCAATCCTGCTCCGTTTAAGAAACTAAACCTCAGCCTATTATCGGATGGCTGCCACCTTAAAGTGGTTTTCTGAAATTAAATTTTGATGGTCATGTATTATCAAATCAAAGCAGTGCAGGAGATTCTATTTTTGGAAATGATGCAGGGGAGCCTGTCCTAGCAGCTTCGAATCATCTAGGAGCCACATGTGTCAAACAACAGAAGCTCTAGCATTCAGAGCTGGTTTACATGCAGTCTGGCTACATGGCTACCACAACACTGAAGTTGAAGATGACTCCAAAATTTTGATCGATAGTTTGACTAGTCCTATTCAAATGCCTTGGAGAATCAAGCCTTTGGTCCAGGATATTCGTATGTTGACGATCTTATTACAACTAGTTTCCTTCAAGTATGTTATGCGTGAGGCAAATTTTCTAGCTGATGCTCTAGTGTTGGTCACAATTGTTCTGCTCAAAGTCGGTTTCATGCACTGCCTCTGGCTGCTAGCAGGGTTCTTCTTTTTAATGACCTAGGGGTTGGCTGTTGTAGAGGTTTTTGCTTGTAATTTTTTCTGATCTGACGAATAAAACTTTGCCTAAAGAAAAAGTTAACCACTACATGATTCCAGTTATCTCATGGTAACTCTTATCATGGCTGTCCCGTTCCACCAAAAAGAGAGAAAAATGGGAGAAAAAAAAAAAGGGTTTATCAACATTGTTTAGAGACCAACGATATCATTAACAACGTCTCAATATCTACACTGTTAGGGTAGGAATATAGGTTCATATATATAATGATCTCATAACTAGATTTGAATTTAACTTGCTCCGTTGCCTACAGTTCATAACCTGGGAACCTCGAGTTTTCAAGAACATGCACGTCAAACCAGAGGCAAGCAGTTCCAGCAAGTCCTTGAAAAAGGGAATAAGCATGTTCGGCTGCATGTGTAGTCTGCCCCGCAGTCACAAGTTGTCTTGCATTATGATACAAGAAGCTTGCAAATGCCTTTGCTCTCTCTTCGTATATGCTCTCTCCGGTTAGACGATAAAGAGAAAGAAAGGCATAGGCATTCCCAGCCACACCATCAGCAAGGCCTACCTTCTTCAGCAAACCATTCTTCCACACCACTTCTCCAGCTTCTATTGCCGCATCACGAAAGTCCCTATCTCCTGGAAAAACCTGAGAATAAAAACAGAATAAGTAGTTGTTTAATTCAGTTATGCTTGGAGAAGATTGAGAAACAGACAAACACACACATTACGACTCGCAAATCAAGTCGTCTATCAAGATTAGATCAAAGTGTAGTTAATTTCTAACTGAACTGGGTCTAGTTCGTACCCTTAATTGAATTGTAAGGCATAGGCATTCCCAGCCACACCATCAGCAAGGCCTACCTTCTTCAGCAAACCATTCTTCCACACCACTTCTCCAGCTTCAATTGCCGCATCACGAAAGTCCCTATCTCCTGGAAAAACCTGAGAATAAAAACAGAATAAGTAGTTGTTTAATTCAGTTATACTTGGAAGAAGATTGAGAAACAGACAAACACACACATTATGACTCGCAAATCAAGTCGTCTATCAAAGATTAGATCAAAGTGTAGTTAATTTCTAACTGAACTGGGTCTAGTTCGTACCCTTAATTGAATTGTGTAGAAATAAAACCAATTGTATCGATGAAATAAATCCACAAATTCAATTAATTACAACTGTCTGCAAGATTAAAACTTTGAAACATACAACCCAAATAAATTCCCAATACTGCGAGGCTTACTATGTAATCGCAATATTCCCAAACATGCACGCATAGAACACCCTCTTGTCAATTTTAATAGAAAAACTTGAGCATCTTAACATAAATTTTCAAGTCTCAACATTGTGCCTATACTACGTGTGTCAACTAGCCAAGCTGACAATTTCATCAGAAAAGTTAATTCTGCTGGAGTTACTAACCTGTGATGCCTTGCACAAGGTGATGGCCATGCCGGCTGCACCATGAGACCACTGGACAAACTTATCTCTTGGGTTTCCTTCGCTTGAGGGGTAATTTCCACTGTGAGGAAACCGATTAGCCATCATATACCTAAGAGTTCCTTTCACATCTTCTGCATCCTCTTCTGAAAGAGGGAAGTGAAGTAGCACTTGCAAAATTCCAGCCAGACCATTTGCTGCGCCCAAGTACCTTGTTCCATGCCATCTGTACATAAGTGGGCATGAAGCGTTATCAGATGCTCCTGCCCTTCCTCCAGCCAACACAGCATTGACGATGGGCAGCAGAAGTTCACTGGGCACATTCTCTTGTCCAAGGTGCTTGTTTATGAACAAAGCTGCCCATAGAAACCCAGCTCTCCCATAAAGAAGATCATATGACATTCCAAAACCACCTTCCTCGGGCCCAACAGATAGGGCCTTCTCTTGTGCTACCTAATACATGATAAACCAAATAAGCGTTGGGGACAAAAAGAATATATTAAATGAAACAGAAATGCTATCCGCTAATCTCTTTGCCCTTTGCAGCACATAAGACTTATTCATCCAAATATGATGGACATATTCTACAGATTATAGTTAGTAATGGCATGCATTGAGGGCCTGGAAGGACAAAAAGATGCAGCTACACAAGTAAAGGATAAGTTTCCAACTTCAAAAGCCTCATAGGATCAATCAAAAGGTTCATTTCAGAGACATGAGCCATCTAACTGGTACTTCGTCTTTCAATAAAATTCTTTTCTCTTATTCCATAAACCTTTTTTTAACCAGCATGAATAGAACGGGTGATTACTGAACATATAAATCGTAGATAAGAGATTATTTAGAGGGAAGGACTGACTAACTTGGTAAGTAAAGTTCCTGACATCTTATGACCTGGGATCCAGATGGGAATCCACACAGAATAAGAACAAACAACAAATAAACGACTTTTTTTGTATGGAAAAAGGAGCTGGTCCAAGAATATGTGGAATTATATGCCAACATATTGCTGTGGACAGTAACACAAAATAGAACCACTTTATATAATGAGCCTCATGTGTTTACATTAGTGCCTATATGCAAACAAAAATTTCTCTGAAGATTGACAGAGACAAAAGTTTTACTAAAACAAGATAAACAACTTTCAAGGTACCCTATAATCAAATTTAAAAGGATCGAAACACTAAACATAGTCCATATAAGCTTTACAACTTATATACACTAGTGAATTCTGTGACAGTGAGCTAGTAGTATCCATACAAGTAATGTCTTTTGGCTTTGCACAAAGTATAGAATTTGAATCTTGATGGGAACATCTTCTCAAGTAATACTGCTTGAAAAGCTCCATGAATGGCCAGGATATTTAATTGGGATCTAAAACATAGAACACACACACACACACAGTTTTAAGGCAGAGTCCAGAATAAGAAATGATATAACTAAATTTCCAAATGAAACAATACAGTCCGTGTAGAAAGCACATAAATATCATACCAACAACACGTCTTCATTTCATGTCTCAACTCTCAACAAAGATATGCACAGAAACAATTGGCATGTACAACAAATTACTTGGCAAGAAAGAGTCAAAATGGTATTACCTCCAGCTATCAAAATTCATACAAGATACAATCAAGCGAAGCAACTATAACATCCAAGGTGTCACATATCTTATGGACCTCACCATTACTTAGTAAAATTTTGAAGTACTGCAACCCTCAAATTAACTAGCTTATAACAACTGACCCTAAAACAAGGAAATCTCAATAAGCAATAAGAAAACAGTCAAACACACAACAGTGGACCATCTAATGAGAGTAAGAGGCTCGTTTTCAAGTACTGGACCACCAACTACAGTCGAAGTTGATATGGTACATCGGCAGATACGGTAATGAACAGTAAGTTACGACAACAACAATCACATATCAGGTCATTGTTGTCATTATACTTTTTATTTGTTTTTCTTTTTTCTTTTCTTTTTGGTAAGAATATGCTCCAAGATATTGTAAGACACTCTATCAACCCTCAACAACAGGTGAGCCTAATAAGACAAAAGAATACTCATTATCACACCCAATGTTAAAGAGCCTTTCTCAACAAACCTTACTGAAAAAAATCAGGGTCCTTCAAGCAATCCCAAGGTCACTGTCTGGAAGATTCATAGCATCACAATATGTAGGGAGCTCTACTCACGATTAAAATATCATAAAATTACTTTACAAAAAATGAGAATATGATCGTTTCTATCCGTTATAAGTTGACTATAATAGTTTCTGCAAACACCTAAGCTATATTACTCTTGACAAATCTAACCCTTCGACCCTTTTATCAAGCAACTAGTGGACACCCTCAACACTTTACTTTGCATTATTGTCAGATAATTTCACTTTAGTATTATGTTTACCTATTTAGTATTTTCATAAAAATTGGACTAAAATTAGTATCATGTTTACCTATATGTAATCAGAGAGTAGTAAGCTAAAACCTAAAAGTTGGACTAAAATTACCTCAAGGAAGAGGTTCAAATACAAGTCAAGTCTTTGATGGTCCCCAACCAAATTAGCCACAACAGCTCCAAGAGCGTAAACTCCTCCTCTACCACACAAAAATGTCACGTGCCTGCATATAAAGGATATGCCAAATTTAAAGACAAAACTGAAATATCATAGCATATATGCTCCTCAAGTACAGGAAGGAAGCAAAGCAATTTCCTGTTCAACTGATTTCACAATTCACATAAAAAATAAAATTGCGATCTTTAATAAGGACCCAAAATGAAATTCAAAATATATCCTTTTTTTTTATTACTGTAGAGGTCAGAATTAATAATCTTGCTGCATAAATAAACTATAGTAACATTTTGCATGGTCAATTTCTGAAAAATAGTCAAACTTTTGCAAACGCGTTTGAAATACAGTAACTATATCAAAGTCTGAAGTACAAAAACTTAAACTCAGAGTGGTTTTTGTTTCAAAATGTAATACAAACTGCCATGAAAATGTGAGGATATAAAAACTTTTCCAAAGAACAATATTCAAAATTTCGTCAAAAAAGTCTGAAATTTGATTTCTAAACGTATCACCTACGCAAGATTAAAAATTAAAAATCAAAAATTTATTCTAGAAAGAGATAGAAGGGTTCAAACTTAATGATTTTAACCAAAAAAAGAAAATCACATTTTTAGCCAGACAGGTGGGGGAGCATCGATTTTTGTGCAGAACTATCTATTACGGTCCCCACGTAAGAACATGTAAATTACCTGGCGGAGACACGTGCGACGGCCGCGCAGTTGTCGGCGATCTCGGCGCACAGTAGCAAGTCCTGTCGGTTTCCGGTGGCCTCGTACGACCTCAGGCACGTGAACGCCGTGCCGAGCAGACCCGTATACACAGTCGGATCCAACCCCATCCCGGAGCTCCGCTCTCCTTCCCACGTGGCCTTCACTACCTATAAAAACAAATTGAAATTACTAAATCGACATTTTCCGCAAATATTTATGAGCCAAAAAAAAAAAAAACTAGTTTCGAAATCCAAGGGATAACATTTCGATGGCTTTCAAGAGGTTTAAACAGCTAATTAGGCAAGTCGGAACGGACCTGGTCCTTGAGGGACACGGCTGCTCGGATAAATGTCTCGCCGGGATTTAGTGACAAGTCGGAATTCGTGGGACAGACGAAATCGAGCCGTTCGTTGTTGCCTTCATCATGGCCTTCCGGGGACGACGACGTTGACGAAGCTAAGTATCCCACCACAGACGACATGTCGTATTATCTCTCTCTCTACAAACTGAACTCTCTTCTTTGGCTTTTTGAAAAAGCTTAGGAGGGGAGGAAAGGTTTTTGTAGGAGGGGAAAGGTGTTGGGTTTTGATTCTATGGAATGGCGGTGCACCGAGGACAAGATACTCCAAGCGTGCTACAGGGCGGGTGAGACAGTCCAATCAAAACTCATGAAATTTTAAATGTGTTTTGAAACAATCATTATTTATTAAAATGAAATACTCAAAATGGCGTACGGTTGCCTCAGATAAGAATATCTTATATTTTGTTGCCGTTTGGTGCACGCGAATCACATTCCCTATTCCCTCTCCTGCAATTTGCACAGGGAACAGTTCACGTTTTGGATATCATTGTTTATTTTATCTCAAGGGTTTCATTATTATATTCTGGTGGGAATTTAAATCACCAACTCTCACTTTCTTTTATCAAACCTGGGGCACGACCGACCAAAAACAGAACCTGGGGCACCGTGCCATGAATGGTATTTGACGATATAGGTCCACCATCCATCGAAAGATCTACCACGAAAAAAAAAAAAAAAAATTTCCGCGCTTACGTCTCTAAAGTATTTTAAATCCTATCCGAATTCTTAAAAGTATCAATGTGATACTTAAAGACTAATATTGGCATCAACGTGATACTTCCGTTAAAAATATTTAACGCTGCCATATGTTTGCTGACGTAACAAACATGTGGGCTTAAAAAAAAAAAAGACCAATTTACCATTTTTTTTGTTAATTCATTTTTTTTTCATTTCTTTTTCTTCTTGTTCTTCTAGGATTTTGTTCTAGCCAAACCGCCGCAAGCTCCACTCCTTCTCCTCCGCCCAAGAAATCAAAGAAAAATGGCTTCTGCTTCTTCTTCAACCTTAGTCTTCTTCTTCTTCTTCTTCTCTCTCTCCTCTCCTTCTCCTCCGCCCAAACCATCACCAATACTGCCATCATCTTCTCACCAACTCCGACAGGTATTGCTCAGCTAAATCAAATTCTAAAACACACACACATATTCGCATTCTCATTTCTTTAACAATCAAAGCTTAAACACCAGATAGTTTCCCAAACGTATATCTAATACCTTACAACTAAGAGAGGCCTGGGTCTTCTGCCGCAAAGCCCATGAGCAAGGGAACGTACGCAATCTAGTCCGGCATCATTATCACTAGCAATGAAATTAATAACAACAATGAGAACTCAATTTCTCTTAAAACCAAAATCCGAAATAGATGGGTTCTTGGGTTTTCACCTCACAGTGACAAGAGAAGGAGGGCGACAGTTTTGCATGTCGATTTCTAAGACTCAGCTTGATGTCGACGGTGGGTGTGACACATTCGCCCCGAGCACCGACACCCTTGCAGCCTTGAGTTGAAGGTTAGCATCGAAGTTATCCTCCCTCTCCTCCGCCCAAACCATCACCAACGCTACCATCATCCTCGCCAATTCCTTCTACAAATCCATGTCCCTCGCTCTCAATTTCTGGCAGACGGAGCTTCTGGAGCGATTTGAGGTTTCCGGGTTCGAGCAAGTAGCGCTTTAAGGTTGCCGGTTCGAGAGTACCGGTCGACGGCGTCGTTTCGGGGAGCGAAGATGGTGATGTTGTGGCGGCCGACGACCTCTTCGAAAGTCTGCAAGAGCAGGGCCTTCTCGACAAGCTCGGCCAGATCGGAGTAATGGGAGTTGAGAAGGGCCACAAGGACGGAGTTGGAGTTGATCTAAGCAGTGGACGCCGAGGAGGATGAGGATGAGGGCTTTTGAGGATATTCCGGCAATGCGAATCAGCTTCCAGCGAAGAAGAAGAGGACGAAGAGAGAGGCGAGAGCCAATGCACCACGGATGCGTAAACCCATGGCAGCTGTACAATGCGGTGGATTCAGAGAGAGAAAGGGAAGAAGAAGGAGAAGGAGGAGGGAGGGAGGGAGAAGAGGAGGAGGAGAGAGGCGAGAGCCAATGCGCCACAGATGCGTAAACCCATGGCGGCTGTACAATGCGGTGGATTCAGAGAGAGAAAGGGAAGAAGAAGGAGAAGGAGGAGAGGGAGAGAGAGAGAGAGAGAGAGAGAGAGAGAGAGAGAGAGAGAGAGAGAGAGAGAGAGAGAGAGAGAGAGAGAGAGAGAGATATCTGTTTTTTTTAAATTAATTAATAGAGAAAGACAATTTTACCCTTGATAAAAATATCACATGGGACCCACGTGCTTGCCACGTCAGCAAACAGACGGCGGTGTCAGAGATTTTTGACTAAAGTATCACGTTGATGTCAAGATACGTGTTTGGGTATCACATTGATACTTTTGAGAGTTCGAGTATCAAATTG
>BDJD01012180.1:65876-85757 GCA_002564525.1 Rosa multiflora | reverse complement strand
TCACCTGCGCGGCCTTCGTCCCCAGATCTGCTACCTCCATCGCAGTCAACACCACCTCGCCGATCCACCCGCGTCACCAACCCACCACCATACCTCCGTCATTATCAAACCCATCATGCTGCCCTCCTTGGCCCCGATAGCGTCTCTTCCTCCACGTCCGGCACCCGATATCCTTTGCAAAGGTATGTCTCATACTCTGGTTTGTCTCCTGCTTATCGATCTTTTGTGCACAACATATCTCACTTGATCGAACCAGCAACTTATGAGCAGGCCAGGCATGATCCCCAATGGGTTGAGGCGATGCAATCTGAGATTCAGGCCCTTGAAGACAACCACACCTGGTCCATGGTTTCTTTGCCTTTGGGTTACCACCCAATCGGATGCAAATGGGTCTTCAAGATCAAGTATCATGCTGATGGCACTGTCGAACGTTACAAAGCTCGACTTGTTGCCAAGGGGTTCACTCAACGAGAGGGTGTTGATTACAAAGACACCTTTGCTCCGGTTGCCAAATTAATCACAGTCCGTTGTTTATTAGCCATAGCTGCTGTTCGCAATTGGCCATTGCACCAAATGGATGTGCAAAATGCTTTTCTCCATGGTGAACTTCTTGAGGAAGTGTATATGTTGCCCCCTCCTGGTTATCGTCGACAGGGGGAGAATTTGGTTTGTCGACTCCACAAATCCCTATATGGACTCAAACAAGCTTCTCGTAGTTGGTTCCAAAGGTTCTCTTCTGCCATTCAAGGAATTGGCTTTCAACAGTCCCGTGCCGATTACTCTCTGTTTACCCAGGTTCGTGATGATTCCATTACTGTGGTATTGCTTTATGTGGATGACATGATTATAACAGGAAATGATGAGAAGGCAATTGGTGACCTCAAGAAGTTCCTTAACAGTTGTTTTAAGATCAAAGATCTTGGACCACTCAAATATTTCCTTGGCATAGAAGTTGCACGTTCCAAAGCTGGAATTACAATTTGTCAACGGAAGTATACGTTGGATATATTGGAGGAAGCCGGCTTACTTGGAGTAAAACCTGCAAAAGTACCTATGGAGCCTGATTTGGTGTTAACTACAAAAGGGAGTGATGCTCTCAAGGACCCTTCACGGTACCGCCGATTGATTGGGAAATTGATCTATCTCACAATCACCCGGCCAGACATTGCATATGCTGTGAATACACTCAGCCAATTCATGCAGGAACCCAAGCTACATCACCTTAAGACAGCGCACCGTCTTCTCCAATATCTCAAGGCAGTCCCAGGACAAGGCTTACTATTTTCTTCTCATAGTCCACTTCGTTTGATGGGATATTGTGACGCTGATTGGGCAAGGTGCCCGATTACACGCCGATCAGTAACGGGCTATTGTGTGTTTCTTGGCAAGTCACTTGTATCATGGAAGAGTAAGAAGCAAGTTACGGTATCTAGATCATCCGCCGAAGCTGAATATCGGTCTATGGCTGCAGCTGCTTGTGAACTTACTTGGTTGAGATACTTGTTGAGAGATTTACGTGTACAACACTCTGAGCCAGCAAGACTGTTTTGTGACAATCAAGCAGCCTTACACATTGCAGCAAACCCAGTTTATCATGAACGAACGAAGCACATTGAGCTAGATTGTCATACCGTTCGTGAAAGAATTCAAAGAGGGGAAGTCAAAACTGCTTATGTGCACACTGGAAGTCAAATAGCTGACTTGTTTACAAAGCCACTAAGAGCACCTGCTTTCCACACGCACCTTGGCAAGTTGGGTGTTATTGACATTCACACTCCAACTTGAGGGGGAGTGATAAAGGAAAGAAGATAGTCAATAATCTTGTTGTGATTTGGTACAGAGTAATTGGAGTAATTGATTAAGATTACATTCTGAGTCTAGGAGTGATTGTAGGATCGTGTTGTATGCAATTATAGCTTACCTAGAATAGCTTACTGATGCTCTTGTATATAATAGCAGTCCTTTGTACAATTGGAGTATCTAGTGAAAACATATTCATCAATATCAGTTTTGTTACACGTCATCTTAATTTACTTAATTGTATAGATAGAGTGATCAGTTATAGATACCCTTTAGAGTTTGATTGTATATAGTACCGAATGCAATGTATATATTCAACGTACATACAATGAATAAAATTCATTCACGTCTCAAATTCTTCATGTTACAGGAGCTGCAAAGCTTCTAACGAAGAATTTTTTTCTTCTTCTCCAGTCTCTGCATCTCCTCATTCTCGATGGCTAACACAGAGTCCTCCCTCCTTGGTCCCAATGTCCCTCTAAAAACAACAACCTCTTTTGGCTTCCATGTACAAATGCGTCCATTTCTCAACTGACACAAATTTTTCCCAAGACGTTTCTAATCTTTGGCTCTATTACGTAACACCTACAATAACAACTTGCCAAGCATGAGCTGGAGAAAAACCAAGACAGATCGACCTTGTTGTCTTCCTAAGCCTTGGCTCTACTACTCACTGATTTATTGTCTACAAGCTATCTAAGTCTCTAAAGTTTGTTGTATAAATACTAATAAAGTTAAACTGCTTTTGCTTTGTCTAAGCTCATATATATCCTAATTTCCACCTAGTACCATTGAGAGAGGACAGAAAGAAAGAAAAAGAAGAATGGTTGAGGATGAGGGAGTCCAAATTCCGAGAGTGCAACTGGGAAGTCAGGGATTTGAGGTCAAATTCATTTCAGATTCTTGATTTTTAAGTGTCAATAGCAAGCTTATTCAAAAAAAACTTAAAACAAATATTTATTCATGAACTTATTCATGAACCGTTCACGATCAAGTTTATATAATTCAAAACAAAAATTCATTTCAGATTCTTGATTTTTAAGTGTCAATAGCAAGCTACAAACAGCAACAATTAAAAACGTTTATTGGCTTGTTTTCCTTATTAGCTTAGGTGACTAGCTTAGCATAATGAATTGTTGGCAGATGTAATTTCATTTGTTGAATGCAGGTTTCCAAGCTGGGATTAGGGTGTAGATGGCTTACTGGGAAATTCAATGAAGCTCCAGTGGCTGAAGAGCTTGCATTATCAATCATCAAGCACGCATTCGATAAAGGAATAACATTCTTTGATACAGCAGATATCTATGGACCACATACCAATGAAATTTTGATCGGAAAGGTAGCGTCATTACATATCATGCATTTCATAAAAAAATTCAATGTTTTATGTGTTATCTTAGACTCAATATTTTACAATTGTTTCAGGCATTGAGGCAGTTGCCTAGGGATAAAGTTCAATTGGCTACAAAGTTTGGCGTCGTAAGAATTGAGCCTGATGAACGAAGGATAATTAATGGGACTCCTGAGTATGTCCGCTCCTGCTGCGAGGCTAGCCTGAAGCGTCTTGATGTCGAGTACATTGATCTTTACTATCAGCACCGCGTAGACATATCAATCCCCATAGAGGACACTGTAAGCCCTCTTTTAACTGTAATATTAATGTGTTTCCTTATTTATTCTGTCAATTGTCACAAATTTTTGGATTTTGAATTAAACTATTAATACCTAGTATTTTGACAAGCTTAGATGGGGGAATTAAAGAAGCTTGTGGAAGAAGGGAAGATAAAATATATTGGATTGTCTGAAGCTAGTCCAGAAACAATAAGGAGGGCACACGCTGTTCATCCCATTACAGCTATACAAATGGAGTGGTCTCTTTGGACTCGCGAAATTGAGGAAGAATTCGTCCCACTTTGCAGGTAACCTCATCTTACAGTGCTCTAATTAGCGAAATTGGTGTTCATTCTGAGATGTATTCTGTATACTTTCGGTTTGGTTGCCAATGTTTATCAAGTCCTTAGGAGAGCTTACCATAACCTTACTTAGTTGAGGTGGAGGTTTTTACATAACACATGCGTTATGATATATACACTTACACACTAAAGTTAAGTCCCTCTATGTATTGCGTTTGTTGGAACATAGGGAACTTGGAATTGGGATAGTGCCATACCACCCCCTTGGTCGTGGGTTTTTAGCTCGAGATGGGCTACCTGAAGATCGTTTCCTGGTAACTATATGTTACAGATTTTGTATATCGGCTGATTCAGCCTGCATTTTGTTAATTTCCTCATGTAGCTGCTTATGTTCATTTGGTGCCCAATATTTGTTATCAGCGTTCAACTCCTCGATGTCAAGGAGACAACCTCAAGGAAAATAAGATCCTTCAGGGTAAAGTACAGAACTTGGCTGAAAAATATGAATGCATCCCTGCACAACTCGCGCTTGCGTGGCTCATTAATCAACCCGATGCCTGTTGTGTGCCTGGTGTTGTACCTATATTTGGTGTGTGCCTGTTTCTTTTCCTTACTTCTATCCCTAAGGCCACGTTTGGTTTACGAAAATGAAGTATTAGGAAAGGAAACTTGTTCATTTCCTGCGTTTGGGATGCAAAAAGAAAGGAAATCATTTCCTGAGGGAAGGGAAAATAAGGGGGAAAGTGGCTCCTTCCAAATATCAAAGGAATCACTTTCCCCTCTTCTTTCCTTGCATTTATTACTCACAACATATTATTTTATTATATTATTGACAAACTTTTAACAACTTTCTTGATTACTTTCCTTACGTTACCAAACATCAAAATGGAAAGTTGTTAGGAAATTTCATTTCTCTTCTCATGAGAAAGACAAAGGAATTACTTTCCTTTCCGTGAACCAAACGAGGCCTAAAGGAAGTGTACCTTGATGAATATTGTCACCATGCCGGCCAGACCTTTCTTCAATTACAGTTAAAAGTTCAACATACTCAACTCTCCTTCTGTTTTTGTAGGCACAACCAAGACTAAACATATAGATGCTAATGTTGGTTCCTTGAGGGTGAAGCTATCTAAAGAAGATATACAAGAGATATCTGAGACGATACCTATCAACGCAGCGGCAGGGTACAGAGTACCCGCCAATGTCATTTGCTACACTTGGAAGGTTGCAAATACACCAGCAAGCAACGCAACCAAAAGAACATAGATGATGGTTTGGTTTAAATGTCCCCCTCCCTTTCGTTACTTTTGTTTTTCTCTCCTTTCTTTATTAAATTCCTCGCTTTGTTGTAGCTTTTAAAAATAAAAAATAAAGGAAAAAAAATAACGGTAATAAAGGAATGTATTTCTCAAATTTCTATTTTAAATCTGGCCATGTTTTATTCCGAAGACAATCAAGCTGCTAATGCTCTTGCTAGCTTCTTCCGATAGCTTTACTTGGTGGGATTCAACTCCATATTTTACTATGAGTGATTGTAATAGGAATTTGTTGGGTCTTCTTAATTTTCAGTTTGGGTAATTTGTGTTCTTTATAATAGGAAGATGATTGTGTCTTTTACGCCCGTCTTACCTCCATTCTCTTTGTAATTTTTTTTCTACTTAATAAATTGCACTCGCTTGCTCGAGTTTTTATCAAAAAAAAAGTGATGCTGTTGCATTCATTATATAACATTCTGATGTTGGTTTGCAATGAAATGATAGTTCTAATATCCAACACACATGAATGTGAACACGCAAAAATGTTGTTGCTAGTTAAGATTTGATGAATGGCTCAGTTTCTTTGCGACTTTGCAAAATGATCGGGTTTTAACGTTAAAAGTTGAGAGAATGTTTTTTTTTTTTTTTTTTTCTTATAATTATCCAAATAGAAAATTTGCATTAAACTTAAAAGGCAACAGCCTATAAAGGAAACTCAAAAATTTCGACCAGATTGTTGTCTATGAATCTACGATTTTTCAAACTCCAAAAATCAAAATAATCATAAAAGAAAATCGGGTCAAGATCTGTCTAGTCTATCACTTGGAGCAACTCCCTAAATCATGACACGTCCAAAGTGGTGATTGTGAGATTACAGCTCCGGAGAATTTCAATAATACGAAGTGTTCGACAAAGTTTAACTACGTTTTAACGTTCTACCCCCTCCCAAATGCCAAACCATGTGAATCTTTGGTCGAGGCCACGTTTTTTTATTAAGCGTAGGCTCGTTTGTTTGATGGGCCAATCACTTTGTTATCAGGAAGCAATATCCTACACCCAGAACCACTGCTCAAGTACTCAACCTCCTTCTTTGATTCTTCACCAAGACGACGATGTGAGGCCTATCCCTGGTTCGTTCCCTTCCCCCTTCCCAACATAAAGCATTATTCTTGCTCATATTCTCCATTACTCTTCAGAAACTTTCAGTCCACCCTTTTTTCTAATTTAGTTTTTGAAGTTCCCCTGATGGTAAAATTGGCTGAGATGGAAACTAGCAGTTGCAGGACAAGTGTAGGTTCAAATTACTGAGATGGAGTTTTGGGTTTGGGATATATGTAAAGTTAGTACCTGCTTGTGGTGTTTTGTAGGGACAAATATGATAAAAAGAAACCTTGATGGTAGGACTGAGAGTGGAACCATATCAGAGCTATCCGGATATGATACCTGCGGTGGGAGGGAATAATGCACTTGATAATTTGATGTGCTGCTCTTGGAAGATTGCAAGTGCGCCGGAAAAGAGAAGGCAAAATACCATCTTGAATGGTTTACGTATGCAATCTTATCTGCGGCTTTTGTGTTGGGAATTTTCTAATAACCGAGTCTAAAATCTCCAATTGAACAGTAGATATAAGTATTGTGACAGAGAATGTATGACGTTGCATGTGTATATGAGTGAGATTCTGGTGTTATCTTGGAGTTCGATTGAAGCTGTTTGGAGCATTCATGGATGTCAATATGTATCCAATATATCAGCATAGTTTCTTGTTGTACTAGTTGCCCTATGCATGTTTTGTATGGAGTAGAATTGTCATTTGTGTATAATAAGGTAGGGAGTTTTAGATGCCTCCCATTTTGAATTTGGGAACTGTCTTGGTTAGAAAAATTTGGCAGAGATCAAGAGTTTTGTTATAAACTACCTATGAGTCAATGGCATCAACATATAGTGCAATTTATATGCGAATTCGTAGTAACCGGTGATAAAAACAATGACCTTGAAACAAGAATGACATAATCTATGTTGACACACACAATTTAGAACATCAAATAATTTAATGCTGTCCAGATTTGAACTCACAGAATTCCTGATTTCCACTTCAGCACCATTTGGCGAGGAAAGAGGAAGAGGAAGAAGAACAAGGATGGCTAAGGATACGCTCCAAGTTCCAAGAGTGCAACTGGGAAGTGAGGGATTCGAGGTGAAAACCATTTTAAATTCTTGATTTTAATTAACAAAAACAATAGAATTTGTGGGTTTGATTGTCATTCTTATAATTCTAGGTGACTATTAAATTTAGCTTAACATGATAACAATCATGGCATTTATTAATCTTCTTCAGACAAAAGGTGCATGTCTTTCATATTGAATTTTGGTATGATGTAATTTCAGGTCTCCAAGCTTGGATTTGGGTGTACTGGGTTTACTGGAATCAACAATAGTGCTCCAGTCAGTGAAGAGCTTGCATTATCAATCATCAAGCATGCATTTGATAAAGGAATAACATTCTTTGATACATCAGATATTTGTGGACCACATACTAATGAAGTTTTGGTGGGAAAGGTATTTCATATATGATCCATCTCATAAAGACATTCAATGTTTGATTGATTTTATACTGTCTTGTGATTTGTGAGATGACTTATAGTTGGTATGTTACTAAGTATTTCAGGCATTAAAGCAGTTGCCTCGAGATGAAGTTCAGTTGGCCACAAAGTTTGGTATGGTAAGAATTGAGCCTAATCAAGTTATAGTTAATGGCACTCCGGAATATGCCCGCTCCTGTTGTGAAGCTAGTCTGAACCGCCTCGGTGTTGACTACATCGATCTTTACTATCAGCACCGGATAGACACATCAGTCCCAATAGAGGACACTGTAAGCCTCTTTTAACTGCAATCTTATTGTCTTTTCTTTCTGATTTTCAGATTTTCCTCAACTTTTTGGATTTTGAAATAATCCAACTAATACTTGCTATTGTCGTAAGGGTAGATGGAAGAACTAAAGAAGCTGGTGAATGAGGGGAAGATAAAGTATATTGGATTATCTGAAGCTAGTGCAGAAACAATAAGGAGGGCACATGCAGTTCATCCTATTACTGCTGTACAAATGGAGTGGAATATTTGGACTCGTGAAATTGAGGAAGAAATTGTCCCTCTTTGCAGGTAAACTCAGTTAAAACCACAGTTCTGTAATGATTGATTGATACATGCTTCCATTAACTTTATGTACCAGTCTACTTTTCAGTGTTGGTGCTTTGGGTCTAAATTTGATTCGAAGTTCCTCTATGTGTAATGTGTTGTATTTGATGGACATAGGGAACTTGAAATTGGGATAGTGACATACAGCCCTCTTGGTCGTGGATTTTTTGCTGGCAAGGCAATGGTGGAAAGCTTGCCTGCAAATAGTTTTCTGGTAACTCTTTGTGTATCTCTCTCTCTATCTAGTTATTATGTGATAAAGAGCACTGTAAAGACAGCTGCAGTTTGTTAATTTCCTCTTGCTTATGAGAATAAGCTAGTTCATTTGATGGCCACTCAATTTGTCATCAGCAATCACTTCCTCGTTGTCAAGGCGACAACCTTGAGAAAAACAAGATTCTTTATGGTAAAGTACAATACTTGGCTGAGAAACATGGATGCACCCCTGCACAACTCGCGCTTGCGTGGATTGTTCATCAAGGTGATCATGTGGTACCTATCCCTGGTGCGTGCCCGTTTGTCTTTCCATAGTTCACTTCTTCTAAATCAGACTACTTGCACCAGACCAATTTATGTTCCAAACGAATTGATCAAGGCCAGTGTACCTTGATGAATATTGTGATAGTTCAACATATTGAACTCTGCTTGTGTTTTTGTAGGGACAACTAAGACTGAAAATATTGATGCTAATATCGGTTCCTTGAGAGTGAGACTCACTGAAGAAGATATACAGGAGATGTCTGATATGATACCCATCAATGCAGCGACAGGGAATAGAGTATCCGATAGTCTTATTCGCTGCTCTTGGAAGTTTGCAAATACACCACCAAAAAGCTAGCAAATGCAACTAAGAGAAGCCTTTAGTCATAACATAGATGACAGTCTGCGATGCTGTTGCATCTTTGTCTTACTAACATTCTGATGTTGGTTTGCAATGAAATTGAAAGTTTGTTGGAGCAGATTAATGCGAATTTAGTGCAAACATATGTTAGTCACCTGCACTAATTTGGTGCACAGTTTAACAAATTGGTCAATGTTGCTGAGTTCTTTTGGGATGCCTAAAGTTTTCTAATCCAAGAATAAGATCAAATCATGAAACCAAACGAATCCTAGTTTCACCTATGGCTTTCATTAAAATTTCTTTCATTTCCATCAATGTAGTACTTTTAAGAATTATTTGCAATTCAAAAATTACAGCTAATGAAGTTTGACCGAGCCAATTTAACATTCGAGCACCAGTGGTCTAGTGGTAGAATAGTACCCTGCCACGGTACAGACCCGGGTTCGATTCCCGGCTGGTGCAAGGTTTATTTATTTCCTAATTTTTTTTTTTGGGTTATTTGATATATATTCTAGTTTTATTCAGTTCACCAACCTTGAAACAGGGAGAACAAGAGTCCAAAATCCGAAAGGATGGATGAAGCTAGCCAAATCCAAGTTCCAAGGGTTAAACTGGGCAATCAGGGACTTGAGGTAACTTTCACTACAACATTTTGATCACCCCATTACTAAAATCCAGGTTCTGTTTGTGTTCATATCAAATTTCTTCAGAACCCCCTCTTACATAATCCAAGAAAGTTGAATCCTTTGGTGGA
This sequence comes from Rosa multiflora, assembly GCA_002564525.1. Taxonomy (NCBI): domain Eukaryota; kingdom Viridiplantae; phylum Streptophyta; class Magnoliopsida; order Rosales; family Rosaceae; genus Rosa; species Rosa multiflora. The sequence goes on along the minus strand of BDJD01012180.1, from coordinate 76,000 downwards.
AAGGTTTAAAATTTACAGGGTATATGTTCTGTGATGAGAGTGGTATTGAATTTAGCTTCAGACTTTACAGGGTTATTGTACTTCAATAAATGTTGACTTTTTGATGTCTGTGACGAAGTAAGTGATGTCAGTGTTGTTTGGGAAACATGAATCATTAACATAGAGAAGACTTTGTAGCTATTTTCAATATAATGAGCCTATTCTCAAGGGTTTGAGTTCAAATACCTATTAGCATTCAGCAATCCCAGAAAGAAAATTTAGAGAAAGGAAGAGGAATATGGCTGGGGAAAAGGGAATACCGATTCCAAGAGTTAAACTTGGAGATCAGGGATTTGAGGTATAAGTGTATAACCCATTTAGATTGCTGTAGTTTTTTAAATCTGAATCTGTTGTTGTTCAGGTGAATTCTTCACTGCATATGCTTTGTTTCTGCTATAGAAATCAACTTGCTCGAATTTTGGTAATCTTTAAGAGAACCAAAGAAAAAAAAAATTGCATAATGCATTTGCATTTTGGGAAGGAAGGATCTCTAATGAAAGAAATATGAGAATCCTTATTCTTTATTTCTGATAAAATGTAAAAAGTTGATTGCAAATTTATTGCTTTTCTGCTGAGTGAATCTTTTCTTGCATATAATCAACAAGAAGAGGACTGATGATTGAAGTGAGATGTATCATTTCATCCATCAGTGCACAGGAGTGGAATAATAATGATATTAAATGATCTAACTGAGTTTTAATTCAATTAAGTTGGAGAGTTTTGAGGTTAACTTTTTTGGAGGAGATTGCTAATGATGTTTATTTTCTATTGTTGCAAGTGTGCTCATTCATTTTAATAAACTTCTTCCAATTTTTTTTCCTGAATAATATCAAGATTCCTAAGTTCCTTGTCTTCAGGTCTCAAAATTGGGGTTTGGATGCATGGGCCTGTCTGGAGTCTACAACTCTCCTGTTGCTGATGAGGATGGAATCTCAATAATAAAAGAGGCTTTCAATAAAGGAATCACTTTCTTTGACACAGCTGATGTATATGGACCTCATTTGAATGAAATTCTTGTCGGAAAGGTATACAACTCTAAATCGACTCGTTCAATTACACCAACTCCAGTGGATAGAATTTCTTTATTGCTTAACCCTTCAATATATTGAAGACCTATTATCATGATATCTATTGTTAATATTTTGATTTCTGTAATTCTGACTGCAACACTTTATTTTTCTAGGCGCTGAAGCAGTTGCCAAGAGAAAAAATTCAATTAGCCACAAAGTTTGGTATTGTTGGAAGAGCGGATCCTCCCGGTGTTACAGCCAAGGGTACTCCAGAGTATGTCCGCTCATGCTGTGAGGCTAGCTTGAAGCGTCTTGATGTGGACTACGTTGATCTGTATTATCAACATCGGGTGGACACTTCGGTGCCTATAGAGGATACTGTATGTGTTTCTCACCTATAGTCAACTGGAAAGTGGAATATATTAGAACCATTAAATGTGCATATTGTAATCAGTTTGTCACTTGTAGATGGAATTGGGAATTCGGTGAAAGAAATTGATTAGATGCTTTTGTTTTTCCTGGAGTTTAGATGGGTGAGCTGAAGAAACTGGTGGAAGAAGGAAAAATAAAATATATCGGGTTATCTGAAGCCAGTCCGGACACCATAAGGAGGGCTCATGCAGTTCATCCCATCACGGCTCTACAAATGGAGTGGTCCCTCTGGACTCGTGATATTGAGGAAGAAATTGTTCCACTTTGCAGGTATTTATGTTCAAAACCCATTCTGGGTTTCATAAAACTGATTTCGTTATTCCATTTCTAAAAGGAAAAGGAAGGGGGAAGGCCTTCAGAGATTGTTATCACCCTTATATGCCCTGTTCCTTTTAAAAGTTGTTTCGGGGTTACTGAAATGTTTAATGTTTTAATACTGTTGGGAGTAATAACTCTAATATGTGCCGGTTGTTTCATTTATTGATGTAATGTTATGACATACAGGGAGCTTGGCATTGGAATAGTTCCATATAGTCCTCTTGGTCGTGGGTTTTTCGGTGGGAAAGCAGTTGTGGAAAGTGTGCCTTCAAATAGTTTCGTGGTAGATATTCTTCGTCATTTATTCTGTCCAATCCGTTGTCAGAGGATATGCAGTAAATTTTATTTTTGGTAGATAATTCATTCTTCATTTGTGCATTAAGAAAATCTATTTTGGTCATTGTTTGAATCATTTCCTCTTTTCTGCTTTGTAAGTCGACACATCCTCGGTTCATAGGAGAAAACTTGGAGAAGAACAAGAACATTTACAATCGCATGGAAAGCCTTGCTAAGATACACCAATGCTTTCCTGCTCAACTAGCACTAGCATGGGTTCTCCACCAAGGAGATGATGTTGTACCTATCCCCGGTGAGTCTTCTACGTATTTCTACGTATTTTATAACATACAATGTTAGAAGTTTCTGTGCTGCATCTACAACTCATATACTGATTGTTTGTATGGAAATGAGTGCGTGCATTTCTTTGTGATGGCTGGTTCTAATATGGAATGTCAACACTATAAACTAGAATAAGGTTTTCATTACGTCTTATTTACTGAATATAGTCTTGTACGTTAAGAACTGTAAGAGTCATCTATTGTGTTCTTGTGGCAATACAATCATAAAATCTCCACACATGCATAATGATGAGAGAACTGAATATTGAATAATGAGGCAAGAAAAGCAACCTCCTCTGACTGTAGACAACTACTGTGTCATTCCAATTATAGTTTCTTCTTGATTAAGATATAATCAGAGACCAGAATTCTCTGATGCTCCTCAGTGACTTGGTTGCTATGGTTTATTTGCACATGTATTGCATCACTTTACTACATTGATGAAACAGACGTTCTTAATTCATTCTGAAATTCCATTTCTACTGCAGGGACAACAAAGATTAAGAACCTGGATGCAAACATTGGCTCCTTGAAGGTGAAACTTGGTAAAGAGGACTTGAAAGAAGTTTCTGGTGCTGTACCACTCGACCAAGTCGCTGGTGACAGAACTTATGGAAGCCTGATGCCTTTGCAATGGAAATTCGCCAACACTCCGCCGAAAGAATCCAAGGTCTGAGGACTTTGACATTACATTGTATTCTATTTTCTGCAATTTGGCCAAATGAAGTGAAACTTGCAATTTCTTAAATACTCTGACCCACACAATGTAAGAGGGCTCTACATATGATGTGTATTTTCTGTTTTGGCACAAACTAGAAATTATCACATTGCCTTTGAATCTCTTTTACAATGTCGGCATATACCAAACCAACAATATGAATACCAACATAAACAGTGGGGAGGCCTTGTACCGGTCTAGGGAGCCATCTCAGCTGCCCAGTGAACATACATCTCATCTGATTCAGTTCCTATTTCAATCCAATTCAGTTCCTGTGAAAAGCTATGCTCGTTAAACACCAATTTAACCCTAACTTGCAATTGAAGTCTTGTCGATGTGTTTATATATGGCTAATTACTTGCTACTGGACATCACCCAATAGAATTCTTCACAATTTCTGAGCAGACTCCAGTGTTAAAACCACTGAACTTCTGGCAAAGTTCCCTCATCCAATTTGGATGGAGGAGCCAGATGTAGTAGCAATCTATATTGACTTGGTTTTGTCTTGTGCAACCTGGGGTTATCAGAATGTATTACCACATCTGCAATACACACACCAAGATTTTTTAGATCCAAGCATTGTTGTATGGAGTTCAATTTAAAGAGGATCCGGCATTCCGGCCCCCAATTCAACAGGCAGTTCTTCTCTTCCGAGAATGGTGAATGGACAGAATCCGTTGAACTATACCCACAAAGGATATTTTTCATATTTTCGTAGTTTGATTTAACTGAGGTTTAAATTCCATTAACTTTCATATACTTGCAAGTGTAGTGCTCTCAAGAAATTTTGTTCAAGTCAATTAAGCATCAAAGCACCAGTGGTCTAGTGGTAGAATAGTACCCTGCCACGGTACAGACCCGGGTTCGATTCCCGGCTGGTGCATTATTATTTTTTTTTGCTTTAATTTGTTCATTCTGTGTGGTTTTGGCAAGTGATTATGTCACTGTGCTCATCACTGCTTATATCTTTGCTTTACTGTGCTGTACATTTCCCTTCCATAATTGACAGAAATGAATCAATCATAGAAATGATAATTAGGCTTAGTTTGGGATTGCTGTGCTGTGAGAGGAAGCACTTCCGAACTTGCTGTGAGAGGAAGCACTTCCGAACTTGCTGTGAGAAGAAGCAGCTGAGTGTTTGGTAAAATGATTTTGAAAGTGCTGTGAGAACGAAAAGCAATTTCTGAGTGTTTGGTAAGTTAGAAGGCAAAAGTACTTTAGCTGGGTATAATTACCGAAATGGTCATACATGTTAAGATATATTATTAAGATAGATAATATTGTTTTTTGATTATGTAACCATACCAAATCATAGAATTGCTCATGTATTATTCTTGTACTCTTACTTGGACTGAATAAAATATTTACTTTATACTCTTAAATATGCATATTGTGTTCTACTATTACACAAAATAACTCTAAAATATTCGGATTAATTTCCCAACCATAGTTCAACGGGAACCATTACACAAAATATATTAAAGTTACTGGAATTTTGCAAATAAATGCTAAGTAGATGTATTCATTAGACTTTGTGCAATTGTATTTCTTAACACCTCCATTTCTTGTCTTCCCGGACCATCTCCTTCATGTTCATTGTCTTCCAACTACAATGAACAACATTTGGACTTGTATAAATGTAACAATAGTTTCATTTATGGGAAGCATTCAGCTTGCAGGGCTTAGATGGGTCCTTTTTGGGGAAAGCCTTAACTACATGGAGGGTTTTTCCTCTATGACAAGCAGCTCACTTCCTTGGACTTCCAAGGGATCTATGCCTGGGGTGCTAAAACTTCCAGTGAGACATTCTCCTCCTCCTTCATTTGGACAAACACAAAATAAATTAGCACGGAAAGCCTAACCCAACAAACATAATTTCAAGTCAAACTGAAAATGCTTTGTATGAAAAAACTTTCAAGCAATGACTCACAAGTTTAGGTCTATGATGTTTGAATGAGTTGTTTTTCATTTACAATACAAATGTAACTAAAGCAGTTGCATTCAAGAACATTTCCAAGGGTGCATTGTGCATATTAAAATTTTGTATGTAAATATATATTCTAGTGTTTAACTAGCATGAGTAGCATCAATGAAGACATAGACAACCATTTGATAAGCACATTATTTGATTGATGACAACAGTATACATAATTATCCACTCCCAAAATATTAATTAGAACAAGGAAGTTAACGTGAGGCTCCTCTAGTCTCTAATAGCAGGAACAATATCCCCCAGAACAAGCAATAATGTGAGAAAACGTGAACTATAAGAAGAGTAACCTGATATATGTCTTTGCACACTAACCAATCACAGTGGAAAGAATTGCAAACATAACCCAAAGTTGGATAGATACCTTGTAAACAACCCACGAGATGGGGCACCTATTACAAGATTGCTTATAGCAGACTTAGAAACTCCTCTGCTATTGCATTTGCCACATCATCTGACTCAATGACTACAACATCAACTTGCACCTACATTCAAAATAAAGCCAATTACGCTCTTGTTCCCTGGACTTCTTTATATCAAATTTCAACAATCAAAAATGTCATACCTTCTTAAAAGCACACATTTTCTTGTGTGAAAGAAGCAGCTCACTTGTCTGCCACTCCATGTCCTTTCTATATGTATCTACTACATCTTCTTGTATTTCTGAAATAGGAATCAGATTCCCTACTATAATCACAAAATGAAGAAGGTATCAGTCAGTCGAGCTCAATTTTTTATATAGTATACATTTTTAAAAGGAAAAAAAAAGTTCCATAAGATACACGCAGCTTGGCTCCAACATAGTTGTAGAAGCATAAGCTTACTTGGGGATTGGAATTTCAGCTATTCTTGCTTGGACATGTATCAACTTGAAAAAGATGTTTCCTTCAGGAATAAATTTCTCCAGTGCCTACTTCACAGTGTATTTTCTTTTTCTGTTGCCATTGATAGCAATGGAAATAATCGACAGAGTCGATGGTATCTGCAATGTGAGATTGTCCTCTGCTTCAATAATTTCACTTCTATCCATTTCTCTGCCACTTAACTGTCACGGTGAACCCCGAGGAAGCACAAGAGCAACATTAGTACTCGCAATGAACCAGATCAAAGAAAACAAATTAGCATTTGAAACATATATTTTCTTCATACCTCAAGTTTGGACCATCATACCCTGCAAGGCAAATCAACATGCAATATTAAAAAGTGGTAAATATCAGAGCCAAGATGCAGAAGCAGACAAAGACCGCAAAATGTGAGGAGAGTGAAAACATCAACAAGAAAGAACTAGGGACACTGGGATATCTAATAGATTAAGAAAACAAGCAAACCTCATACATAGGCGGCAAAACATAAAGCTTTAAGTATCATATGCAAACCTACATTGACAGCAATATATAGATTTTACAGTAGCCTGCGCCTCGAATCCAGAATTTCTTAATCAATCACACTAATCAACGAGATGAAATTAAAGGGTGAAATAATTGGAGGGACTGAAATTGAATTGAAAGAGAGTGAAAACCACTTACCCGTCTCTATGTGCTTTGAAGATGTCGGAGACACAGAGAGAGAAAACCTTGACAAGGGCGAGACAAATGGTCTGAGAAAGAGGCTTTACCACTTACCCGTCTCTATAGGATTTTCTGAAACAAAAAACTTTCTATCAATTAAACCCCTTTGTGAATCTTGCGCAAAATCTACCAAACAGATTGAGTTTCTACCTTTAGAATCTGGAGACGACGCTGCTCTTTCAACAACATGATGAGGATGATTGATGCTTGAACCAGTCAATGATCATGGAGAGGGAAGAAGGAGAGGTGCGATCTGTTTTTGATGGCAATTTGGTAGAGGCTGGGAATGCGTCTGTCGCCTAAGCTACCCCTACATTATCGATGTAATTTTCTGAAAAGGATGGGGACAGAATTGGAAATTTGATATAATTCATTAATCTTGCACTGTTGCTCCGTGTTTTTCACAGAAGCAGCTCCAAAAGCTAGGATTTGTGGCTTCTCAATATCAGCTTCCAGGAGAAGCTGTTTGCCCCAAAAGCAACTTTTAGAGAACTTTACCAAACACCATCTCATAGGCCCAAAAGCAGAAGCAGCCCCAAAAGCAACTTCAAAATCAATCCCAAACTGGGCCATAGAGTGGTCGAGAGAGAATAAATTTCACACATATAATACTATACTTATAACGAAAAATGGGTATTCAAACAAGTACAATCTTACATGGGATATCCCATATCCCATATGCAATGTTCCATCAACTTATTAAAGAGAAGTTTTGTTTGCCTCAATTACACACATATACTACGACTATAAGTTAAGTTTGAGATGAACTAATTCGTAGTCTTTTGAGGGGTGTTGGCGAATTTCCATTGCACATGACTCGCAAATTCAAAACTCTTATCACCAGCTACTTGGTCGAGTGGAACAGCATCAGAGATTTCTTTAAGGTCGTCTTCCTTGAGATTGAGACTCAAGGAGCCAATGTTGGTATCCAAGTTCTTAATCTTTGTTGTCCCTGCATGTATATGTATTGGGAAATTAGTTCAAAGTACTAATGAACAAATAAGGTCAACTTATAATCTGTGTTGTATACCCCATTTAACTTGAAGACATGCAAGAAAAGAGTATACGTAACGACGAAGAGGTTCTTAGACTCACCGGGGATTGGTACAACGTCATCGCCTTGGTGGAGAACCCATGACAGTGCTAGTTGAGCGGGAGAGCAATGGTGCTTTGTAGCAAGGCGTTCTATTGCATGGTATATGTGTCTGTTCTTCTCCAAGTTCTCTCCAGTGAGCCGAGGATGTGCAGCCTGGTATTACAAAATCCAAGATTATTACAAGCCTACGAATATTCAAATCAATGCTATAATGAAATGCTCTGTTTCTGAGTTACAGAGCTCTCTGTTTTGACGTATGCTTTTCATGCTTTATACATCTGTTTTTAAGTATTTGTCATAGAATGTCATAGAATTTGAGCAGAGATCAATATGAGGGAGAAGCCTATATGTACCGCATGAACATGTGGATGCAAACTTTCGAGAACTGCTTTGCCTGCGAAAAAACCATGACCAAGAGGACTATATGGAACTATTCCAATGCCTCGCTCCCTGCATCATGTGAGAAGAACTTAGATTGATGAGCCGTTTGTTTAGAGATGGGAATAATAGTACAAGACTACAAGGGAACAGAAAAACGCCAACATTGTGCTTGGAATCCTTTTATCAAATTCATATTGCATATCTAGAGTTATATACTTATATATGTAATTTATGTATGATGGTTTTATCGTTCATTTTCATCTGATACCAGCCTATATATACACCTCAGTCTCTATTTTTCATTTTTTGCGTTAGTTTATATATGTCCTTATCAATACTAATTTAATTAAATGTATAGGATATTGGAAGAAACTAAAGAAATTTCAACTGATAATAAGAAAATTATATGTATGCTCTCAAGATGAAGTGTCATCAACTTCTCCGAGGCGGCTATCGGAGGCAATTTGCATGACATTGTTTGTATTGATCATTATGACTTGTACTACTCATTTAAATATATAGCTTGTAATGATCTTTATGACTTGTACTCCTCATTTAAATGTATAGCTTACAAGTAAATGGTACTTAATTGGAAAAATGAAACATATCGTATTTTTTAACACTTGTAAAAAGCATTTGTAGTATATTTTTTTTTATATTTTAATTTCTTTTGGCAAATTGAACCTTTTGAAAGTTTATATATATAAATTCATCTTGAAACGAATTGATTATATACCTGCAGAGTGGAATAATCTCTTCTTCAATATCACGAGTCCAAAGTGACCACTCCATTTGTATAGCTGTGACGGGATGAACTGCGTGTGCTCTCCTTATTGTGTCTGGACTGGCTTCAGATAACCCAATATACTTAATCTTTCCTTCTTCCACAAGTTTCTTCAGCTCAGTCATCTTAAATCCAAGGAAAAAGAGGAAGTATCATATATCCATCTGGGGTTGTTTTGGATCCTCTTAATTGTTTTCTATATTAGTATTATGCATACGTTCAAATGAAAATTACATAGCATGATTTCAAACTCACAGTTTCCTCTATTGGCACCGTTTGGTCAATGCGGTGATAATAGTAGAGATCAATGTAGTCGACACCAAGACGCTTCAAGCTAGCCTCGCAGCATGATCGGACATACTCCGGAGTTCCCTTTACCACCAGACGACGTCCTAAGCTTACAACACCAAACTTTGAGGCTAATTGAACCTTTTCTCTTGGCAACTGCTTCAAGGCCTAAAACAACATACAGAAAATGAGTTTGGATCTCATTAGTCATTACCACATTCTGTGATATCTCCGCAAACTAACTAACCTATTTGCGGAAATCCCCTACTGAACTGGACTTTGATAATAACATAATTTAGCAACAAAATGTCATATTGCAATTGATAATCTCTCAAAAACACTAGGACAAATGCTTTAAGAAAAGTTCACCAGTAGAGGTGTGATCAAATATATAGAAATATCATACATACCTTGCCAACAAGAATTTCATTGGCATGATCAGTTCCATATATATCAGATGTGTCAAAGAAAGTGATTTCTTTACTGAAGGCATGCTTTATAATGGAGATTCCATCCTCTTCAACACCAGGATACTTGGCAAAAGTCAAACCCATGCATCCAAACCCCAATTTTGAAACCTGAAGTTAATGCAATTGGAAATTAGAACTAAGCAAACGAAACTGTAGAAACTTTAGCAGGAATTAGGGAAAATGCAGAAGGATTAATCTATCTTACCTCAAATCCTTGAGTTCCAAGTTTAACCTTTGGGATCTGTACTTCCTTCTGTTCAGCCATTTGTTCTCTCCCTGCAAATAATTACTATTGATTTGTAAAACCGTGATAGGATTTAGACTCGAACTGTGAGGCGTAAAGTTGAGGCCTTGAGGGTTCACAAACTCTTTAATTATATTTGCTGTGTTTAGGATTAAAGTTGGCCATATGT
>BDJD01012180.1:0-48863 GCA_002564525.1 Rosa multiflora | reverse complement strand
CTATGCCGGTTGGAAAGAAGACTGTAGGATGTCGTTGGGTATTTACTGTGAAGCTTAATGCAGATGGAACTATTAATAGATACAAGGCGAGGTTGGTTGCCAAAGGATATACACAATGCTATGGGATTGATTATGAGGAGACTTTTGCACCTGTGGGAAAGATTAATATTGTCCGGATTCTAATCTCACTTGCAGCAAACAAAGATTGGCCCTTGCACCAGTTTGATGTGAAGAATGCGTTTCTTAATGGGAATTTGGAGGAACAAGTGTACATGGATATGCCCCCAGGCGTTAAGAATTACCCAAGTGATGTTGGCAAGGTGTGTAAATTGAAGAAGTCTTTGTATGGCCTAAAACAGTCTCCAAGAGCTTGGTTTGGAAGATTTTCAAAGTCTATGAAAGCTTTTGGATATAGACAGAGCAATTCTGACCATACCTTGTTCATCAAGCGCAAGAGTGGTAAGATTACAGCTCTTATTGTGTATGTTGATGACATGATTGTTACAGGGGATGATCCGAATGAGATAAATGAATTACAAAAGTATTTGTCAAAGGAGTTTGAAATGAAGGATCTGGGACAACTGAAGTATTTTTTGGGTATTGAAGTTGCAAGGTCTAAGAAGGGGATTTCACTTTCACAGGGGAAATATGTTCTTGATTTACTTGCTGAAACGGGGATGCTGGACTGCCGACCCATCGAGACACCCATTGAGATGAATCATGGACTTGCTATCTATCCTGATCAAGTGCCAACTGATTAAGGGAGGTATCAACGTCTTGTAGGAAGGTTGATTTATCTTTCACATACTAGACCTGATATTGCTTATGCTGTGAGTGTTGTTAGTCAATTTACATTGTCCTAGTGAAGAGCATATGGATGCAGTTTTTCGTATTTTGAGGTACTTGAAGAGGGCGCCAGGTAAAGGGTTACTGTTTCAGAAAAAAGATGAATTGGAAGTTGTTGGGTACACAGATGCAGATTGGGCTGGTGATAAAACGGACAGACGTTCTACATCTGGGTACTTCACTTTTGTTGGAGGGAACCTTGTCACTTGGCGTAGCAAAAAGCAAAAAGTCGTTGCCAGATCAAGTGCAGAAGCTGAGTTCCGAGGTATGGCACATGGAGTATGTGAAATATTGTGGATTCGTAATGTCTTGAAGGACCTGGGTTACAAGCTTAAAAAGCCTATGGATTTGCATTGTGATAATACAGCTGCCATTGAGATTGCACATAATCCAGTTCAGCATGATAGAACAAAGCATGTGGAGGTTGACCGTCATTTTATTAAAGAAAATCTTGACAGAAAGGTTATTCGCTTTCCATTTGTAAACTCAGAGGAGCAATTAGCTGATGTTCTTACTAAAGGAGTGTCCAGGAAGGTATTTGACAGCTCAGTTGACAAGTTGGGCATGATAGATATCTATGCACCAACTTGAGGGGGAGTGTAGAATCGCTGTAAATCTGTATGCAATTAGGATTTTATTTAATTAGGATATCCTGTAATTATGGAAAGATTGTTTCCTATTACAGTTAGACTACTCTTTTGTACTTGTATATATACCCTCATTGTGGGATGAATAGAATTATCAAATTAACCTTGAATTGAAGTATTTTTTTCTACTCAAATGGAGTGGTCACTTTGGACTCGTGATATTGAAGAAGAGATTATTCCACTTTGCAGGTATATAATTGATTCATTTCAAGATTATTTCTGTATAAAAACTTAGAAAACGTTCAATTGCCGAAATAAAAAAAAAATATTTATATAAATAAAAATACTCTTCTTTTTATAGGTGTCAGAAAGATACAATATATGTCATGCATTGTTGCCAGTACCATTTACTTGTGAGCTATACATTTAAATGAGGAGTACAAGTCATAAACATAAATACAAACAATATCATGCACATTTACTCTGATTACTAGGGCCGAGATACTTTCATCAGTAACTAGAGAAGTTGATGACGCGTCATCTTGAGAGCATATTTACAATTTTTTTGTTCGGACTTGAAATTTTTTTTTTTTTTTGGTTTCTCTCAATATCTCGTATAATTGGTTAAATTAGTATTGTTAAGGACATACATAAACTAATAAAAAATGAAAGTAGAGACTGGGGTGCATATTGACAGGTATCAGATGAAAATGAAGGAACACCATACATATTGTATATATACAATGGCACGGAATATGAATGTGATAAAGATTTCATGCACAATGTTGGCGTTTTTCTATTCCACATACTATTATTCCCACCTCTAAAAGGCATACATCAATCTAAAATTCTCATACCATGGTGTAGGGAGCGTGGCATTGGAATTGTTCCATATTGTCCTCTTGGCTGTGGTTTTTTCGCAGGCAAAGCAGTTGTCGAAAGTTTGGATCCAAATGTTCCTGCGGTACATATCTTCTTCTCCCTTACATTCACCTCTGCTCAAATTCTATGACAAACTTAAAATATATGTATAAAGCATGAAAAGGATACGTCAAAACAGAGAGCTCTGTAATTCAGAAACAGAGCATTTCATTGTAGCATTAATTTGAATGCTTGTAGGCTTGTAGCATTAGCATGCGACTTAATCTTGGATTTGGCAATATCAGGCCGCACATCCTCGGCTCACTGGAGAGAACTTGGAGAAGAACAGACACATATACCATGCAATAGAAAGCCTTGCTACAAAGCACCATTGCTCTCCTGCGCAACTAGCACTGTCGTGGGTTCTCCACCGAGGTGATGACGTTGTACCAATTCCTGGTGAGTCTGAGAACCTCTTCGTCGTTTCCTTGTCTTCAAGTTAAATGATTCAGACAACAAAGATTATATGTTGACCTTGTTGGTTCCTTAGTACTTTGAACTAATTTCCACTTACACATGCAGGGACAACATAGATTAAGAACTTGGATACCAACATTGGCTCCTTAAGTCTGCATCTCAAGGAAGACGACCTCAAAGAAATCTCTGATGCTGTTCCACTCGACCAAGTAGCTGGTGATAGGAATTTTGAAAGCATAAGTCATGTGCAATGGAAATTCGCCAACACTCCTCAAAAGACTCTGAATTAGTTCATCTGAAGCTCAACTTGTTTGTATTAGTAGTATGTTTGTAATTGAGGCAAACGAAACTTCTCTTTGAAAAGATAAAAGATAAATATGGGATATCCTTGTACTTCTTCGAATTCCATTTTTCGTTGAAGTGTAGTATTATATGTGTGAAACTTATTTTCTTTCTGCCCCTGCGTGACAGATTCATTTGTAATACTACAACTTTATTATGAATAAAGTGTTGTCGTTTCTCCTTAAATAAATGTCAAAAACTTAGTGGTATCTAAATTACATTAGACTGGACTTAAAACTGATTAAGTATTCGGATTCTCAACTTATCTTATTGTTGATTTTGTGCCTATATCATATATCATTATATCACATCGTCTTAAGATATTTGTATTGTATACCAAATGTAACTATTATAATACACACACACACTTATTTATATATTAAACCCTAAATCACGTACAATTTCTTTGTCATAATTCCTAAGAAGACTCGAAGAGTTCATTATATGAGATGAAGAATTATAGTAGAACCAAATAATAAACCAAGAAACCGTAGGAATATGAGATAGATATAACAGCAAAGTTATCATCAACGGCTTATTCCTTGTACTCCGAGGAAAGTTATGAAGAATAGCTTAATATTGGGTTATTAGGAAAATCAACCATGTGCTTCATGCTCATGCTTGTCAACTCGGGGCGTACATCCTAAAAGGTGCCCCAAACTGACCTCCCTTTCCCTTTTGTGACTCAAACCAGTCTATAGTAGACCAAAACTCCCCCTCCCCCTGACTCGACACATGGCAGTGTACGGCTCCGTCCACGTCTCCCAAGTCTTCTTTGTCTTCCACATCAGGTAATGAAAGCAACGAAAAATGCACAGGGATTTAGATCAGTGTTGAAGGAAGTCGACATCATGTGTGTCTCTTCAAATTAGGGTTTAGCCCTAGAATTGTAATAGGAGAAGATTCTAGGTTTCCTAGTTATGTTCGGATTCTATTACCTTTTGTGTACTGTGTAAATCCATATATATAGGGCTCCTATTATCAATAATACTACTACAATTCTCCTTGCAAATCATATTTTCCTTAAACATGTTATCAGCACGAGCCCTAACCCTAGCCCTAAAATAGAAAAAAAAAAAAAACTGCCACAAGAACCCAACCACGACCTAGCCTACCCTCGGCAGCCTACTGCCCCGCCTGCACGCTTGCCACCTGCCGCAAGCCTTTTTGCTACCCCTGCAACCAACGCACCCAGCGCCCAGCCCAACGCTCACCTGCTAGCTTGCCAGCCTGCCAGCGCGCCCTGCTCCTAGCCTGCCCCTGCGCTCACACATGGGCGCTGCTGGTTTGCAGCGTCCCTGCTGCCCCTGCGCTCGTACTGCACACCCAGCGAGCCCGTGTAGCTGCCAGCCCGCCAAGCAACGAGCCCGCGCCCCTGCTGCCCCTCAACTCACTGCAGCCCTGCGTTCCAACCTTTTTCTACGACCAGGATTGCAAACCGGTTGCAATCCTAGCTTAGGATCGAATAGCCACTGCAATCCTAACTTAAGATTGAAGCGTTACCATAGCTGCAAGCCTTGCTTCATCATCTCCTCGGTTAGCTTCGCTCCATCACGCCTTCATCAACACGCGCGTGACTCAAACCCCGAATCAACAAGTAAGTTTTTGAGATTAAAGTTCCAGCTTTCTTGTCTTTTAAATTCCTTTATTTGCTGCAGGATTTGAAATAAACAAACATGAGTTCGAGTATTTAATACGCTGAATTGTGGGGATTCACGCTAAACGAACTAAGAGCGTTCGTAATCAATGAACTAAGAGTGTTCATAATATACGGACTAAGAGCGTTCGTAATCAATGAACTAAGAGTGTTCATAATCTTCGGACTAAGAGCGTCCGCAAGCATCAATTTTTGACCATATTAAACATCAATGTTTCGGTCTAATCCAAATATTCTTGAAAATCGATTTCTTGGTAGCATAGCTCGGAAAGCTTATTATTATTAGTTTTCGCGGAAGTTTAGTTCAGAAACTAATTCGTTCTTGTGTTCACCCTTTTTCAGGATGTCAAACTCTAACATACTCGATTTTGTTCCATTGGATTATACAGGCAAATGATACCTAATGTGGGCTCAGCATGTTGAGCTCCACCTTATTTCCCATGACTTATTGCATACAATCCAAGAGCTTTGTCATAAAGGAACTGCTCCAGAACCTCAAACTGAGATCGAAAATTCAAGGGTACTTGCCCTAATGATGCATCACATGGATAAGGACCTCAGGTTTGAGTTCATGAATGAGGATAGCGCTATAAAGCTATGGCAAGTGCTTCGTGAATATTATGGCAACGTTCGTGACTCCATCCTTCCGAATTTAGAAGCATAATGGAATGATCGATCTTCGCTTCTCTGACTTTGATACAGTCATACAATTTTATTCGGAAGCTCTCCGCATCACATGAATGATCTGCTTCTATGGCAAGACGATCACAGAAGACCAATTGATTGAGAAAACCCTCAATACCTTCCCTGTCTATGCTATGATTCGGAAGCTCTCCTCAATACTTCAATACCCTCAAACCTGAAATCCGAGTTTGAGATAAAGGACCTTGGGAGAACACGGTTTTGTCTAAATTTAGAACTTGTATACCGTGTCAATAAATGCTTTGCATTTTGATAAAGTCAAATATGCACTCCTATAGTCGTCCGTAGTCTTGACCCTAAGAGGGATACGTTTCGTTCCAGGGATGATGACAAAGACGTGTTAATTGGCAGAAGTGTCTTACCTAAGTGCAATAGGCTAGGTGTATTATTGTACTTAACACAATACAAGATCAGACACCTCATTTGTTATGAACTTGTTGGCTAGATGTAGCCCTGCGCCAACGCAACGCCATTGGACTGATATAAAGACAATCTTTCGTTACTTAAAATTTACGATAGATATGGGCTCTTTTTGTCCTTCGACCAAGGTTTTTTTTGTCTCATATGGTTTTTGTTACCTGACAAGGTTTTTAGTGAGGCAACGATCAAAGTATCATCACCAAGTTTGAGCGGCACAAGGGGGAGTGTTGAAGGAAGTAGACATCGTGTGACTCTTCAAACTAGGGTTTAGCCCTAGAGTTGTAATAGGAGAAGGTTCTAGGTTTCCTACTTATGTTCGGATTCTATTACCTTTTGTGTACTCTGTAAATCCCTATATATAGGGCTCCTATTATCAATAATACTACTACAATTCTCGCTGCAAATCATATTTTCCTTAAACAATCAGAAATTTACTTGGAACTCGGTGATTTAAGGTCTAAATCCAATCAGCTAGATTCTCACTCTAGACTGTCTCTTGGACTCTTCGACAGTTTGACTACTTTGAGTTAGTTTGAATTCAAGAGCTGCTTGAGTTTATTAATTAGCCAAATCCAATCAGCTAGATTCTCACTCTAGACTCTCTTGGACTCTTCAACAGTTTGACTACTTTGAGTTAGTTTGAATTCAAGGGCTGCTTGAGTTTATTAATTAGCCTCGCTGATGAATACCAACATAAACAGTAGGGAGGCCTTGTACCGGTCTAGGGAGCCATCGATGCTGCTCAGTGAACATACATCTCAGCTGCTTTGTCTTCCATCTATGTCTCTATGGCAGATTTTTTTTTGTAATACTACCAGTTTATTATTAATAAAATGTTCTCGTTTCTCCTCAAAAAATTATCAAAAACTCGATAGTGGTATTTGAACTATATTAGACTCGACTTAAAACTAACATCGATTCAGATTCTCAACTTATCTTAATGTTCATTTTTTGTCTATATCATATACCACATTGTTTCTATTTTATACCAAATATAACTATTATAATATACATACACATTTAATATATATAAAATATATACACACACATATATGTGTAAACATTAAATCACAGTTCCTTCATTTATCATAAGAAAACTTGAAGATTTCATTATATGAGATAAAGAATTACAGTAGAACCAAATAATGGTTACAATCAAGAAACCCTAATCTCCTAGCTCTGATTGAGAGGTAGAAAGTGAGGGTAGTTACAGACTTCGAGTAAAACTTAATGAAATCAAGCTTAAGATGTGTGACTTGATGAGTCGGGTCACACAAGTTGGGTCTGCTTGCATGTGCCAGCAACTTAGTCCAATGGCTGCTCCTCCTCTTACAAATTCATTTATCTGCTCCATAGAAGTATAACGAGTATAGTTAAACCAAGGACTTTCTTTTTCTGTTTTTGTTTTGGGGGCTTCTATTCATACCTCCAGAATTGATATTTGGACCTCTCTATTTTTCTAAGTGATAATTACTTTGTCAACTCATATCAAATTACTAATAAGGACGCAATGAGGGAGATTTTTTTTTTTTACTCAACAATCATCTTAAATATAACAAAACTCCAACAAAATTCAGGACAATTAAATTATTCCCGACTCATCTTCAGGACTACAAAAGAAAAGGAAGAAAAATCTCTCATATTCAATTCAGTTAGCAAATTGGTAATAACCTTGTGCTGCATCCTATTCTTTTTGTTCACCAGTATGTTAGCTTACATTTGCTTGTTCTAGTTCTACACTAGGGTTATCTGATCTTTTGAATGCTTTTCTTTATGTTTGTCTTCCTCTGTATGTCGACAACACATATAGACTAGTTAATTTAATAGTCCAGGTGTTGATGGCTTGTTTTCAACTCTTATTATGATTTTGCTACTCCTATAGTTTTGTAGTCCAAGTATTTGTTATTTTTGTCTAGCTGGCATGTTGTTCTGCTAATTGTTTACAATAATCTTTTGGTTGCAACGAAAATGCTACATTTTGGATAACAATGCTTGGTTGTGTCGTTTGATCAGAGGAAAGAAGGAATGTGGGTTTAATCCTGATAGCCATCAGTTTCTTCCTTTTGTTTCTCCCATGCATCATTAGCGAGTTTGTAAGTCTCAGCATTGGGCTTTCCTGAATCATTTGACTGAGTACCTCCCAGCAGATAATTAATTGAAGAACTCAAAGATTGGAGTGGCCTTCATGGGTTTACCTTATTCATGATCTCGTATATATGGATCACTTTACAGTATTTCATTAGAAAACCCTTGATTCTTTTTATCAAAGTTTATTTAGTTTCAAGAATAAATAGGTTTTTATTGATTTTATTAGATGAGGGGCATTATGGAAAAATGAGGGAGGTGTAGATAGCATATTGGTTACTTATAAAAGTAAGTTAGAGGTCTATTAAGCAGAGAGGTCTAAATACCAATTTTAGAGGTATGAATAGAATCTCCCTTTTGTTTTTGTTTTTGTTTTTTAGTGAAAGACTTGTTTTTTTTTGTTGTCAGTACTTTAAATTATGCATATGATGTTGTGAACTGAAAAATAAAATTAACAGTTATGTTACAGGACGGAACCAGAATCTAAAAAATGGGTGGGATGCAGCTTGAAGTTAATTTTAGTGAAAAGTGCTACTGAAATTTAAGCAAAATTTCTTTATTTAGAATTATTTTCTTAATTAATGACTAAGTTGGACAAATATTAGAACCAGAAAGCGGGGATAAGAGGCTAGGACAAGAGGATTGGAGGAAATTTTTGGCTTATTTATATGAAATTTGTACTCAAAGTACTTTCCCACATAAATGGGGTGGGCTGCAGTTTTACCTAGACACCTTATAGTTCTATGCTTGGTTATGTCAAAAATCTTCAATATATTAGGCACCGTCAAGCTAGCATGTCATTTTTTCACATTAAACTTAACCATGTAGCAAGTCGCCCCTCTCTAGTTAGTCGTTTTTCTTTCTTCTATTTTAAATTAAAGTGATTAATTTGTCCTTCCGCATTCAAAAAATAATAATAGTAATAACTATTCAAAATTGTTCGGAAAAAAAAAAATTTATTTGAAAAGTTTAAACTCATTTCAATTAACTTAATGAAAAAAATTAACATTTTTATTTTAATTCAAGCATTTTGACCTCATAACTTTTTAAACGATCAACTGCGAACACATATATGTCCTGACATTTGTTACTTGAAACTAAATAGGTCCCAACCATTAATTTTAAATGCCAGCAGAAAACAACAAGCCAAAATCACATCATATAATATGATTAACCGTAACTATTATATATATATGAGCTCTTGTTTCTTTAGAGAAAAGAATTTGGCCTATTTACTTTGAGACTCCACTTCTACTGCAAGGAGCCAATTAAGGACAACAAATTAAGAACCTGATACAAACATATTTCTTCATTGCCTTGTTGAGGAGGCAAGGGAAGTTAAGAAGTTAGTTAAGTGCTTGTTTTTCAATATATGTGAATGTTTGGAAATTCTTCTATGCATTGAGGGTGCAAGTGAGTCTTAATACTTATAAAATGATCTCAACTCTTGATATTTATAATTAAATTTTTTTTTAATAACTAAAAAATAAATTTTATGGAATCCAACAATTAATCCATTCATGCTTGTGCAAGTACACGTTGGTATTTTGAATCTTCCCACGTATATGTATAACTAATATTTTTTTTCGGGTTAATTACATATAAGTGCATCTTTGAATGTTTCTTTAGCCAGAAGGCCACCAACTAGTTTTTTTCCTCATAAGGCCACTAGATTAAAAAGAGTGTTATATTGTGGATATTAAAAACCAACATATTTACATAAATGCCACTAAAGTACAAAGTCAACAATCATTCTCTCTCTCTTCTCCGGCGAGGTCTCCGGTCAATCCCGGCGGGTCTCTAGCGAACTCCGACCAACTTCCGGCGAACTCCAACTAGTCTCCGGTGACCACAAAAGCTACTCTAGTGAGATTTCCGACAACCTCACGAAACTACTGTTACCAGCAACAAAAGCTACTGTCAATAACAAAATATACGCTCCCCAAAATCAAAAGTTGTCACTAGCAATAAAAGCTATTGTGGTGAGATTTCTGGCAACCTCCGGCGAGATCACAAAAACTACTGTCACCAGCAACAAATGGTACGCTTCCCAAAATCTAAAGCTACTCTCACCAACACAAAAAGCTACTTTCACCAGCAACAAAAAAAACTACTCTCACTAGTAATAAAAGTTACTCTCACCATCACCAAAAGCTACTATCAAGTAGAACAAAAACTACATTGACCAACACGAAAACCTACTATCCCAAATACCAAAAGCTACTACCATAGAAAAATTCACATTCATCAAAAAAAAAAAAAAAATTACGGAAGCACATTAGCAGCGTATTACATGAACTAATATAACGATTAATGCCTAACAGAAAACCTTGAAGACGAAAGTCTACGAATCTACGCAGTGAATGCAGACCGAGTCACCGTGATCTCTTCTCTCTTTGGAGCTCAAAGGCCTGAACCGAACGCAAGCTGTTACGCTCGACATTTCTAATCAAATCAAACCTGCAAAAATTCAAACGCGAAAATCAAAACAAAAAATCCACACATGATCTGTTCGATTCTACTAGAAATCCAAACAGAATCGGATTTCTGAGCTGATCGACTCGAATCAAGCTCCAGCTTAAAACCGAAAATTCGATCAAAAACTGAAACGACGTCGGTTCAGTTTCTCGGCGGCCAAACAGCGAAGAGATTCATCGTCTCAATAGCTCATGAGCTTTGAGATCTGTTTGGCTACTCAGAAATCTGAAGGAGGAAATTGAAATTTGCAGAAATAATCAAAGAGGAGGTCAGAGAGAGAGTACTCATAGTCTCAATAGCTCATGAGCTTTGAGATCTGTTTGGCTACTCAAAAAAAAAAACAGAGAGAAATGAACCAGTAGTGTGTAAGCCAGTGACTCCAGCGACAGTGATATATGGGAGACCGGAGTCGGCGGAGAGAGACAACGGCGGAGTCGAACGGATATGGGAGATCCAATTGATTATGTGAGATTTGGAGCTGTTGATCCGCTAGTCTCGAATTTGGGCTAGGGCTTCAGTATTAGGTGCTTGTGGAATGGCTCGGACAGGTTCGGCGAGGACCTGTGGGTGGTTTTGCACGGCGATTCATGGCTGAGAGAGTGAGGGAGGGAGAGAATTGCAGTTGGATTTTAGAGAGGGAGAGAGAAGCTGTTTTGATTTGAGAGAGAGAGAGACTGTTTGTTTTGTTTGTAGAGGGGCAAAATAGTCAAGATAAAAATAAATTGAAGATGAAAGTGGCCTTATTTGTACAAAAAATACTAGGTGGCTCTATAACTAATTAAAGTTTTAAAATTACATTTATGAGTAATTTTCTATTTTTTTTTCCCCAATCTATATCCACACATGTTGAGATTAGGCTAATTAATAAACTCAAGCAGCTGTTGAGTTCAAACTAACTAAAAATAGTCACTATCCAAGAGGGGAAAGAGACAGAAATTCCTAGACTGAGAATCTAGCTGATTGGATTTAGACCTTAAATCACTGAGTTCCCAGTAAATTTCTTTCCATTTTGATTAATATTTAGATTAGATTATCATTTACGTCATTTATGGATGGAAAATACACAGCACAGTAAAGCAAAGACAGAAGCAGTGATGTCAATTGTCAAGTAGTGACATGGTGACACAATCACTTACCAAAAGAAAAGGCCTAGTGACGTAGTGTTCTAAATAGAACCAGATATTATGACATAGTCAGTGATGTCACTTGTTAGTGTATGAGTACATATATATAACCAGAGATACATATGGCCAACTTTAATCCTAAACACAGCAAATTAAAGAGTTTTGTGAATCTTGAGCTTTACTCTTCACAGTTTGAGTCTAAATCCCATTACCAGTTTTGCAAATCAATAGTAATTTTTTGCAGGGAGAGAGCAAATGGCTGAACAGAAGGAAATACAGATCCCAAAGGTTAAACTTGGAACTCAAGGGTTGGACTGTTGGAGGTAAGATATAATCCTCCTGCATTTTCATTAATTCCTGCTAAAGTTTTTCTTTTAATTTCTTTTTGCTTTATTTCTAATTTCCAATTGCATTAACTTCAGGTTTCAAAATTGGGGTTTGGATGCATGGGTTTGACTTTTGCCAAGTATCCTGGTGTTGAAGAGGATGGAATCTCCATTATAAAGCATGCCTTCAGCAAAGGAATCACGTTCTTTGACACATCTGATATATATGGAACTGATCATGCCAATGAAATTCTTGTTGGCAAGGTATGAAAGATATTTATATATATTTCATCACACCTTTACTGGTGAACTTTTCTTAAAGCATCTGTCCAAATGTTTTCGAGAGATGATCTGATGCAATGTGAACTTTTGTTGCTAAACTATGTTATTATCAAAGTCATTTTCTGTCTGTTTTTGTTTTAGGCCTTGAAGCAGTTGCCAAGAGAGAAGGTTCAATTAGCCTCGAAGTTTGGTGTTGTAAGCTTAGGACCTCCTCGTCTGGTGGCAAATGGAACTCCGGAGTATGCCCGGTCATGTTGCGAGGCTAGCTTGAAGCGTCTTGGTGTCGACTACATTGATCTCTTCTATTATCACCGCATCGACCAAACGGTGCCAATAGAGGAAACTGTAAGCTTGAAATCATGCATGTAATTTTCATTTGAATGTATGCATATTACTAATATAGAAAACAATTAAGAGGATCCAAAACAACCCCAGATTGATATATGATACTTCCTCTTTTTTCTTGGATTTAAGATGGCTGAGCTGAAGAAACTTGTGGAAGAAGGAAAGATCAAGTACATTGGGTTATCCGAAGCTAGTCCAGACACAATAAGGAGAGCGCATGCAGTTCATCCCATCACAGCTATACAAATGGAGTGGTCACTTTGGACTCGTGATATTGAAGAAGAGATTATTCCACTTTGCAGGTATATAATTAATTTATTTCAAGATTAATTTCTATATGAATACTTAAAAAAGGTTAAAATTGCTCAAAAAAATTAAAATAAAAAATATACAATTCTTTTTATCGGTGTTAAAAAAGTTAAATATATGCAATGATTGTTGCCAGTACCATTTACTTGTAAGCTATATATTTAAATTAGGAGTACAAGTCATAAAGATCAATACAAACAACATCATGCACATTGACTCTGATCACTGGGATTGAGATACCTTCATCAGTAATTAAAGAAGTTGATGACATTTCATCTTAAAAGCATATTTACAATATTCATATTCTCAATTAAATTCCTCTAATTTCTCCCAATATCTCATATGCTCGATTAAATTAGTATTGTAAACGAGATACATAAACTAATAAAAATGAAAAATAGAGACTGAGGGCTGGTATGAGATGAAAATGATGGATATAAACACCATACATATTGTGTGGGTTTAGGCTTGCAATATGAATGTGATAAAGATTTCATGCAAGATGTTGGCGTTTTTCTATTCCATCATACTATTATACCCGCCTCTAAAAGGCACATGTACATCAATCTAAAATTCTCATCACATGGTGCAGGAAGCGTGGCATTGGAATAGTTCCATATAGTCCTCTGGGTCGTGGTTTTTTCGCAGGCAAAGCAGTTGTCGAAAGTTTGGATCCAAATGTTCTTGCGGTACACATCGTCTTCTCCCTCACATTGATCTCAGCTGAAATTCTATGACAAACTTAGAACAAAAGTATAAAGCATGAAAAGCATACGTCAAAATAGAGAGCTCTGTAATTCAGAAACAGAGCATTTCATTGTAGCATTCATTTGAATACTTGTAGGCTTGTAATAATCTTGGATTTTGTAATACCAGGCCACACATCCTCGGCTCACTGGAGAGAACTTGGAGAAGAACAGAAACATATACCATGCAATAGAACGCCTTGCTACAAAGCACTATTGCTCTCCTGCTCAACTAGCACTGTCGTGGGTTCTCCACCAAGGCGATGACGTTGTACCAATCCCCGGTGAGCCTGAAAACCTCTTCGTCGTTACCTACTTACGTATACTTTTCCTTATCTTCGAGTTAAATGAGGCAGACAACAAAGATTATAAGTTGATCTTGTTAGTTCATTAGTACTTTGAACTAATTTCCACATACGTACATATACATGCAGGGACAACAAAGATTAAGAACTTGGATACCAACATTGGCTCCTTAAGTCTAAATCTCAATGAAGACGACCTCAAAGAAATCTCTGATGCTGTTCCACTCGACCAAGTAGCTGGTGATAAGAGTTTTGAAAGCACGAGTCATGTGCAATGGAAATTCGCCAACACTCCTCCAAAGACTCTGAATTAGTCCATCTCAAGCTTAAGTTATATTAATAGTATGTTTGTATTAATTGAGGCAAAGATAAGTTAAATATGGGATATTCCATATGAGATATTCTTGTACTTCTTCGAATATCCATTTTTCATTGTAAGTGTAGTATTATATGTGTGAAACTTATTTTCTTTCTGCCACACCATGACAGATTCATTGTAATCCCACAAGTTTATTATGAATAAAGTGTTCTCGTTTCTCCTTATTAAATAAATATCAAAATCTTAATAGTGATATTTGAACTGCATTAGACTGGACTTAAAACTAAGTATTCAGATTCTTAACTTATCTTAATGTTGATTTTGTGTCTATATCGTATATCACATCATCTTAGGATACGTATTTGTATTGTATACCAAATATAACTATTATAATACACACACACACTTATATAGTAAACCCTAAATCACAGTTCCTTTGTCACAAGTCCTAAGAAGACTCGAAGATTTCATTATATGAGATGAAGAATTACGGTAGAACCAAATAATAAGTTAAGCAACCCTAATATCGTAGATCTGATAGAGATGAAGAAAGAGAGGATAGTTACAAACTTCAAGTAAAATTGAATGAAATCAAAATTAATTAAGATGTGTGACTAGCAGGTTGCTATTAATACAATCTTGGGTTGTGCTAGGCTCACACTTAAGTGATTGTGTGCGAGCCACACTTAGACATGTATCAAGTTTTCATGATGTTTAAATATTAAACTAGACACCAAACACACTCTATGGGTGTGAATAATTACGTGGGAAGTTATTTCACAGAACGTGGAGAAAATTGCTGCACATATTTTATTTTTTATTTTTTATTTTTTTCCCTTAAAAAAAAATTACAGATTAGACAATAACTATAACTACTGTTTTGGATTCATTTTCTTCTATATATGCGCTTTATTGTATTCACTTCCCATTTGTGATCCCCAACCCACGTCTTCAAACTCAACTCTCCCCCCTCTCTTTGCGCGCGCATATCACTCACTCTGTCTCTTTCTATCGCTGATCAAACCCCCCAAATCAATTTATTATGATCTGATTTAGAAAACCCCAACGCAAAAGAAGAAAAGATTCGATTTTTGATTTTGGGTTTTTCACTTTTTCTATTTGACTCAGATCACAATCCGGGGGTCTAGAGAATGAAAGAGAGTCAGGATGGGAGAGGACCCTTCATCGTCTCAAATGTCCGAGGACGACGACCGATCGACACCTTCATGATGTTGTCATCGTCCGAAACCCAGAAAAGCTTGAGATTTTTTCAGCGAAACAGTAATTGGGAGAAGAACCATAGATTGGGAGGGGAACCGAAAGAGGCCAATTATATAGGTTTTGGGAGAATGACATTTTTGTTTGTTCTTTTTTGGTGCAAAGAAATATAATATTATTTCCATCCCTGTTTAATTTGAAACCCATGAACCCCATTACCAACAAGCTCTGAGCTATGGTATTGGTTCCTC
Source organism: Rosa multiflora (assembly GCA_002564525.1). NCBI lineage: Eukaryota > Viridiplantae > Streptophyta > Magnoliopsida > Rosales > Rosaceae > Rosa > Rosa multiflora. The sequence continues at coordinate 33,183 of BDJD01012180.1, read as the reverse complement.
TCCCGATGTCTTTTTCAGCAAGTGCTTACTGACCAATATTTGGCTTATGCGACAACAAGCCTGAGATTTTTTGGCCAATCCAAGTTTGAGAATTTCTTTGGCTCATTGATGCTGTGGAAATCAACTCGGCCCCGAGTCCAGTTGCCGAGTTATGCTGATGACTTGGTTGTTGGGGGGATAAGAAAACTCAGGGGTATACATGGAAGAAAATGAATCCAAAACAGCATTTATAGTTATTGTCTCATTTAATATAATTTAATATTAAAACACCATGAGAACTTACACATGTCTGAATGTGGCTCACACACACTCACTTGAGTGTGAGCACTCCCCATACAATCTTAGAGCTGTAATAATCTCTAACTATAATCTTAATAAAACCACTAGAAATAGGACACATGGCGTCTAGTCCAGAGTGGAGAGTTGACTTGATTGTGTCGCAACTATTCACTTCATTGACTAGTTACCTTAGACATGAAAAGATCACTGGTATCTTTTATTCCCTTTTCTTTTTTTATGAGAATAGGATCTTTTATTCCCTTAAGATAGATATAACAACAGATTTATGCTTTTCTCGTCCCACTTATGACCATTATTGGGTTTAAGCTCAAAATAGCTTCATCCTGACATAACTGCTCTAGTTCCTCCTCCGGCAATGTCACCGTAACCATCCTCGCCAGGCCTCCTTCCGGAGATGGCATCACCATTATCAAACCTTCCCCTTCCACATTTCCAACATGATATGACACGTGTACGGGCCTGGTCTCCTTATCAAACACAGCTGTATACATCAACGGCTTATTCCTAGTAATCCCAGGAAAGTCAACCATATGCTCCATGCTCATACATGTCAACTCAGGGCCATACATTCTAAAAGGTGCCCCAAACTGACCTCCCTCTTCCTTTCTTGATTCAAACCAGTCTAAAGCAGACCAAAACTCTCCCTCCCCCTGACTCGACACATGGCGATGCACGGCTCCGACCACATCTCCCAAGTCTTCCTTTTCTTCCACATCAGGTAATGAAAGCAACGAAAAATGCAAGGCATTGCCATAGTGCCCAAAAGAGAGCTGCAGCTTCTTCCTGAAGTCGACACAAATGGAGAGGGAGTGCTTGCTTTCACTTTTTGGGTGCTGCAAGCGAGCAATGCGTGCCCAAAAGAGTGCGGCCATCAAATCAAACGGGGTTGCAACAGGGCATGTTTGGTGGATTTCTAAGAGGCTTTGCTTGATCACTTCATTGGAAAATTTGAAAGTGGCTGTGCCCATTTTCTTCAGTACTAATGGGGTCTGTGCTGCCATGGACTTGGCTTCGTAATAAGAGCATGATGACTTTGTGTTTGTGTTGTGAATGTTGAGTCCGCGAGTGAGTGGCGAGTCCAATAAGTCATCAAAGGAAGGCGGGTGTACGACGGGTTCCCGACGGTGAGTCTCGGCCCATGACTTGATGAGTAGGGTCGCACAAGTTGGGTCTGCTTGCATGTGAGAGCAACTTAGTCCAATGGCTACTCCTCCTCCTTCAAATTCGTTTATCTGCTCCATAGATATATAATGAGTATGGTTAAACCAAAGACTTTTATTTTCTATTTTTCTTTTTTAGCGAAAGACTTGTTATTTCGTTAGTACTTTAAACGTGCATATGAAGTTGTGAACTGAAATATAAAATTAATTAATAGCTATATGACAAGGACATAATTAGAATTGAAAAATCGAGTGGGCTGCACTTTCAAGTTAGTTTTGAGTAAAAAATACTGCTGAAATTTATAAGGGTGGGCACGGTGCGGTTTGGCTCGGTTTGAGGCCCAAACTGCAACCAAATTGCTTCTTTCGGTTGGGCTATATTTCAAACTGCAACTGCATTTCAAAGGCTGGACCGATTATTTCGATTACACCATTTTTCAATTTGGTGCTAGTAGTCGGTTTAGGAGTAGACTGATTTATTTATTTCAACTAGCAAAAAGACCACACAAATTTTCAACAATGCCCATTTTTACCTAACAATTTGAACAAGGCATAAACACTTTTCAATGCATTCAGAGTCTACACAAATCTACAAATGTTACCCAGATATCAAGCAACTCGCAGAGAGACCAAATTTGAACACTTAACAAACCCACATAAATATCAATTATCAAGCAAACATAGCAACTTGCAAACTGCTAACCTGAACAAAGTCTCAAACATAGCAATTATATATTACAAGTAGTTCCATCAATGATCAAAGTCTCAAACATTAAAATTTGAATGTTTATGGTGAATAGAACCAACAACAAATACATAAAAAAGGAATTAAAATAAATTTTGTGCGGGTTGGTTTCAATTGGGCGGTTTATGACCTAGAACCGCAACCAAACTGTTTTTATGAGGCTCGGTGTAGTGTGGGCATAAAACGATATTGTTTTAATTCGGTGCGGTTACCGCACTTCTTTTTTCAATACAAACTGTCCACCTCTAAAAATTTAAGCAAAAGTTCTTTATTTAAAATCATTTTCTTAATTAATGACTAAGTCGGGCAAAGGTTAGAACCGGAAAGTGGGGATGAGAGGCTAAGATAGGAGGATTAGAAGAAATTTTTGGCTTTATTTATATGAAATTTGTACTCAAAGTACTTTTTTCACATAAATGAGGTGGGCTACAGGTTTACCTAGCCTCTGTCTAGGTTCTTTACTTGGTTATGGCAAAAAATTTCAACATGTTAGACACTGTCAAGCTAGTATGTCACTTTTTCACACTTATCATAATTATGTAGCATGTCGTACTTCCTAGTTAGTCGTTTTTCAAACATCTTCTTTTTTTAATTTGGGAGGATTGATTTGTCCTCTCTCATTCATAAAAAAAAAAAACTAATTATTCAAAACTGTTAAAAAAAAAAAACTATTCAAAAAGTTTAAACTCATTTTAATTAAATTAATGAAAAAGAAATCAAAGTTTTAATTTAATTCAAGCATTTTGACCTCATAACTCTTTAAAGGATCAACTGTGAGCCCGTATTATGTCATGACCTTTTTTACCTGAAAACTAAATTGGTCCCCAACCATTAATTTTGAATGTCAGCAGAAAACAACAATCCAAAATCACATCATATAATTATGATTAAGCATTAGCCGTAACTATATATTATATATGAGTTCTTGTTTCTTCTTTTCAAGTGCATAATTATTGCGAGTCCAGTGGCGGAACCACGTTGGAGGCTGTTTGGGCTATGGCCCAACTCAAATTTATTCCCAAGTTTTATATTGTATATGTGGTTCCCTCTACATGGAGCTGCAGTTGGTTCAGTTGGCTTAGTGCAGTATATTTCACTTTCCTATGGCAAGTTTGATCCCCCACTTGCCCAATTTTTTGTATTCTCTGCCTCTTTTCTGGTTTTTTTTTTCTCACCCATTTTCTCCTCCATTTCTTCTTTGCTTACAATACCTTCTTCTCTTGTTTCTATTGTTCTTTCCCCTATTTTTTTCTCCCTTCCTTCTTCTTGGTTACTATTTTCTTTCATTCTTTTGTAAATTTTCTATAAGTGTTTCTTTTAGAATCTTTGTAAATTCCTTGTTTAATTCTTAGTGTCTTAAAATTTTTAGAAACATTATTGACTAAAAAAAAAAGAAAAAATCTTATAAGAAACCTTAGATTAGCCCACCCTACTTTTGTATCCTGGTTCCGCTACTGTGCGAGTCTGCTTATCGATAGGGTGAGAATTGAATTGAGTTACCTAAATTCAGTAAATTGGTGGGTGGCTTCGATGATCATATACGTCTATTTCAACCCCCGAAAATAAACGTCGACGCAGTTGTGTACGATTGATGTCATGCATGGCACCCCTCACAGTCGGTGGTTGCTTTTGCTACATTCAAAGCATTTCCAGGCCAGGCGGCACGAGACCTCTTAGATCCTTCTTTATCATTCTCGCTTCCCAAGATAAATTAACTCACTGGAGATCGACGAGTGTCACCTTGCAACTACCCTTTTACTTTCAATTACCCGCTTTTTCTCCATATAAAAAAAAAAAAAAAAAAAGCATTCATCTTTTCAAAACAGAAGGAAGGAAAAAACATCACTTTAATCACTTAATTTTGAGTCATTTGATATTTTAATCACTTAATTTTTAAGTATATCACTTTAATCACTTAATTTTAAAGCTTTGACACAGTCAAAATTAGGGATATTTTGGTCCGATTACAAAAACGTATTAAGAATAATTATATAAAAAAAAAAATAGAACACCATCGTTATGTAGCAAAGCATCCAATCTCCTTCCTCTATTATCATAGTCTTTCCTTCTAGATCGAGCCTCTCGTCTATTTAAGCCTTTTTATTCTCTTTCATTCCTTTCATTGCGCCATCGTAGACTTGGACACCTCGGTCTCAATCAGGTCCGCCCCTCAAAGCTCTATTTTTTATTTTTTTTATTCTCTAGTTAATGCTCTGTTTAGCTAGTTTTGGCTTCTCATCTGCCTTTTGAAATTCTTCTGGGGTATTTGTTTTCAGTTCGTTCAATGAATTAGTTGTACTTATCAAGTTCAATCAATCTTGTCTAACCTTGGTTTTCTTTGCCAACTATTGTGTGATGTATTTTGAAATTGTTGTCATATATAATATAATTTTTCATGTCACATTAGTGAATTATCATCATACATGAGAGCCTATTAGACCCACATTTTTAATTTATAAAATACTTGACAAAAAAATTAATGATTGGACATGATTAATTAAATTAGAGAACACTGGGGTACATGTGATGAAATTAAAAGTGCATGGTCACAATTGATTTAACGTGTAAAAAGTGGGGAGGTAAAATAAAATTAGCTCTAATTAAGTTCTATCTATTTATCCTTTAACAGAAGTATCCTTAAAATAATAGTTTATTTGTAAAGATTTAATAGAAAAGTTGACCGTTTATGAATGAGTGACTAATTAATGTGAATAACACAGTGAAAGTTGAAAGACTAAAATTATATTTTTCTAAATAATGTGACCAATAAAGTGTCAATTGAGTCATAATTGAGAGAATAAAGTGATATTTTTTTTCAAAAAAAAAAAAAACAACCATTCATAGCCGGTAGCTCTTGATCTTTGGTACCAACCTGCATATATAGTCCTTGGGACCAAACAAGCATTCATACTCTGGTTGAATCCTAAGGGAAATCTAAGGGCTTCATGCATGCAGTATATATCATTGCTCAAGACCTCATGCCTTTCGGAATTAGTAATCAAAGTGGTGAAAGAATAAAAAAATCATAAACTATCTGGGTTAGAAGTTCAATCACTGATCACAATGAAACTAAATTTCTTAATTTAAAAACTTTAAAATCTCTTAAAAAGAACCAAGGAGACCGGTTTCAATAGGCAAAAAAAAAAAAAATCATCGAGTCACTGACGTTGATGTACAAAGTAGGAAATAGTGAAGCTTTTTAGGTACGTAAACTTCTATTTTCTTTCTTTTTTCTTTCTTTGTTTCATTAAAAAGAGAGGGAAATGGCCGGATCGGAGTAGTACCTGGATTCTATACGGCGACCATGAACTAGGATCATCATGAGGCATATCATCCCACGCCGTCAACAACCTCTCCTCCGCCCCATCAGCAGATCCCAGCCACTCATCAAGTGTTGTCGCCACCGTGGCCTTCACCACCCTAACACCGGCATCGTTACACTTGACCTCCCACTCACCGTCGACCTCTCTCCGGACTATCCTACCCGTCACCGGCGGGTAAAGTGATAGGATCTCCGAGAGACACACCCGAAACGGGTCCAAGTCAAAATATGAAAACAGCTTCTCCTTGTAGTAGAATATCACGTGAACGCTGTGCAGGGCCATTGCATGGTCCAGACCCGTGAAAGAATGGATCGTACCCGGGTTCACCGGCCTGCTGGATACTGCCGTTAGCTTTGACCGGACAGCCACCCGGTTGCTCTGGTTCTGCTTCATCATGTTCAGAGAGACAACGAAATTAATTAGGAAGATTTGTGTAGAATACTAGAATTTGAGAGGACGTTTTATAGTAAGCTTGGGTATGTAACTGGCCAAATGGAGATGTACATGTGGAGGGTGAGATGCATTAGTCCTTGGGGGCGGTGAACATTAAAGAAGTTGGTTGAGCTCAATAAATCTATCACAAAACAAATAAAATAGTCAAATTGATTCTAATTATGAGCTGTTTTTCATCAAAATTGATGGCACGTTTACTTAGTAGAAATAAAAAATAATCATGAATCATAGACAACTGGAATGGGAGAAGAAATGAATCAATCTTCTTGATTCCGGAGGAGTTGATTCCTAAACTCATCTTCTCCCTTCATAATCAAATTCCTGAGCATGGGTCATCATTTGGCCCTAAGCCCACCTGGCCCATAGGGCCGAAGCCCGACCTGGCCCTTACATTAGAGAGGGTCGGCCTGACCATTTCTAAAATAGGGAAACTCGGCTCGGCCCTTTAAGCCCGTCAGAATAAGCCATAATAATTTTTCTATTTTTTTAATTTTTTTATTATGTTTCTCTTTTTTCTATAATAAACAATTTATTTATTTCTTTATAATTGATTTCGTAAGCTTTATTTCTTTAATTTATATTTTCTTTATTATACAGCAATTAATATTAGGAGATTTAGAGAGATAGTTAATTGAATATAATCATCTTAACTAATATTAATAAATGTTATAAGTTAATTCCTATAAATATATATATATATATATATATGTTAAATATGATCAATAAAAAACAATGAGTCATGTAGTACTTATATAACCATTAAGCTACATTTTGAGAAGAAAAAAATAATATATATATTTTTTTGTTAAACAAAATAAGGCCATTTTCGGCTCTATTTGGCCTTATTCGGAAGGTCAACCCTACTCGACCCTTTTGGCCCTAGCAGATCGAGCTTTTCGTGAGGGTAAGGGTTAACATATTTAAGCCCCGGCCCGACCCTAAATTTTGTTGACTTTGACTAGGCCCGGCCAGGCCCGATCCCAAGCCCTAAAATTTAGGGTAGGGCTGGCCCTAGCCCGACCCATGATGATTCATTATAAGGAGGTGAGACCTACACCAATTCTGATTCATTCATGTGTTAGTAAACGCATGAATACTTTATCCGGAATCATTCTGATTCCTTTATGTGTTAATAAACGTAGAAATAATTTTGCCCCGTAATCATTCCCTCCCATTCTAAGTAAGTAAACGTGCCATGAGTCTTCTATGACACTTCAGCTATGAAGGTGACTGATTTTTTTTTGGGACAAACAAGAGACAACGAAATTAATTAGGAAGATTTGTGTAGAATACTAGAATTTGAGAGGACGTTTTATAGTAAGCTTGGGTATGTAAAACTGGCCAAATGGAGATGTACATGTGGAGGGTGAGATGCATTAGTCCTTGGGGGCGGACGGGCGGTGAACATTAAAGAAGTTGGTTGCGCTCAATAAATCTATCACAAAACAAATAAAATAATCAAATTGATTCTAATTATGAGCTGTTTTTCATCAAAATTGATGTCACGTTTACTTAGTAGAAATAAAAAATAATCATGAATCAGAGACAACTGGAATGGGAGAAGAAATGAATCAATCTTCTTGATTCCGGAGGAGTTGATTAATAAACTCATCTTCTCCCTTCATAATCAAATTCCTGAGTATGGGTCATCATTTGGCCATTTGGCCCTAAGCCCGCCTGGCCCATAGGGCCGAAGCCCGACCTGGCCCTTACAGCCTTACAGTAGGGAGGGTCGGCCCGACCATTTCTAAAATAGGGAAACTCGGCTCGGCCCTTTAAGCCCGTCAGAATAAGCCATAATAATTTATCTATTTTTTTTAATTTTTTAATTATGTTTCTCTTTTTTCTATAATAAACAATTTATTTCTTTCTTTATAATTGATTTGGTAAGCTTTATTTCTTTAATTTATATTTTCTTTATTATACAGCAATTAATATTAGGAGATTTAGAGAGATAGTTAATTAAATATAATCACCTTAACTAATATTAATAAATGTTATAAGTTAATTCCTATAAATATATATATATATATATTAAATATGATCAATAAAAAACAATGAGTCTTGTAGTACTTATATACCCATTGAGCTACATTTTGAGAAGAAAAAAATAATATATATATATATATTTTGTTAAACAAAATAAGGCCCTTTTCGGCTCTATTTGGCCCTATTCGGAAGGTCGGCCCTACTCGACCCTTTTGGCCCTAGCAGATCGAGCTTTTCGTGAGGGTAAGGGTTAGCATATTTATGCCCCGGCCCGGCCCTAAATTTTGTTGACTTTGACTAGGCCCGGCCAGGCCCGATCCCAAGCCCTAAAATTTAGGGTAGGGCTGGCCCTAGCCCGACCCATGATGACCCTTATTCCTGAGTATTCAGGAATAGATTCATTATAAGGAGATGAGACATACATCAATTCTGATTCATTCATGTGTTAGTAAACGCATGAATACTTTATCCGGAATCATTCTGATTCTTTTATGTGTTAATAAACGTAGAAATAATTTTGCCCCGTAATCATTCCCTCCCATTCCAAGTAAGTAAACGTGCCATGAGTCTTCTATGACACTTCAGCTATGAAGGTGACTGATTTTTTTTTGGGACAAACCTGTGAAGGTGGCTTGGCTCCCTTTAGGGACAGAAACTAGAATTGAAAAATAGGCTGGGAGAATATTTTTGACTTTATCATATGAAACCTAACATGTACTTAACAATAATTTTCCCACAAAAATAGGTGGGCTACAGCTCTACCCAGTCTCTCTCTAATTCCATGCCTGATTTTCTCTTGGCCACGTTTGGTTCACATGCGAAAGGAAATGAAATCATTTCCTGAATGGAAGGAAAATAAGGAGGAAAGTGGTTCCTTCCAAACCCCAAAGGAATCATTTTCTCTCCTTTTTTCCTTGTATTTATTACTCATAACATATTATTTTATTACATTATTTATACATTTTTTAACAACTTTCCTGATAACTTTCATTTTGTTACCAAACATGGGAGTGGAAAGTTGTTAGAAAATTTCATTTCCCTTCCCATGAGAAAGACAAAGGAATTACTTTCCTTTCCGTGAACTAAATAAGGATAAATTTTTCTATCTTACTGGAGAACCATCTCAGCTTGCCACATGGTCTGACGAACCTGTAAAAAATTACCACGTGGAAGCTTGGACAGCTCAAATCATTCATTAGCTACCGTCGTTAACCGATACAAACCTTATTAAAAAAAGGGGTCGTGACCACTTACCCAATTTTAGACTAAAAATTGCCCACTTAATCCAGCAAGAGTTTTTTAACCTCATTTACCCAATCTAACAATTTTGGACAAAATTGCCCTCATTCCCCTCATTCTCTCTCTCACTCGACTCCCCTCAGCCTCTCACCTCCCAAACTATCTCTCTCTCTCTCTCTCTCTCTCTCTCTCTCTCCACCGTCGCTGGAATTACATCGGAAATCCAACTCCAGACCACCAGCTTCTCGTTTCCTCCCACCTCCCAACACATGTCGACCTAGAACCTCCGCTCCACCGTGGATCGGAATCCCTAGACACGTTATCTCCTCGTGGTTCGATTGTAGTGGCTCTTGATGATCACGGAGCCGAAATCGCCGCCGTTGTCATCCTCGTATTTGAAGTAGTTGAGTGAGGCGGCGCCGCCGAAGTCCTTGGGAGGCGTTTGAGGAGCGGAGGGAGGGAGGAGTTGTCGTCGTAGACGAAGGTGGAGTACGGGTCGGGTTCTTGGTCCGTGGAGCTATTGAAATTGCTGTGTCGCTGCTGTTTCTGGTCTTGGTGGGCAACTACAGTGGATTGTGGCATGATAGAATGGGTGCCCCACACACGTGGACTTCGACATATACTTCAAGACATATATATGAACTGTGGAAACTTTGGTATTGATACAAATTCAAAGATCAAGCGCTTATATGATCACCGTGGACAACTATAGTGGAGTAGGGGTCGGGTTTCGGCATGATTTCGTGAGAAAGGCTTCTTGGAAATTCACAGAGAGTTAGAATTTCGTGAGAAAGGCTTAATGGAAATTCACAGAGAAGAAAACCCAGTGGGCCATTGGTTTGGTAATTTTTGGGGGGCAGTAGACACATTATTGGCCCCCAGTAGACTTCGATATGAGGGACATGGATCACTATAGTGTGGTGTTTTGATAAGTTACATGTTGTTTTCTGTGTATTAAAGTCAAATTATCTGTGAATCCTACAAAAATGTGCATTTTTGGTGGTCTATTGGGAGGCAATAATATGATTACTGTGAGCCAATAATATGATTATAAATTGATCAATTGTTCCTATAGTGTATTCATTTGGTCTTGGGAGTTCATACAATTCACTGGACGGCAATAATATGATTTTTGGGAGGCAATAATATGATTACTGAGGGGCAGTAATATGACTACTGGGGGGCAATAATAGCCGGATTATGGATTACAGTCATCGGTCGCCGGATTTCGGTTACCGGTTCCCAGAATCCGGTCATTGGTCGCCGGAATCCGGTCACCGTTCGTCGGAGTCCGGTCGTCGGTTGCCGGAGTCCGGTCGTCGGTCGCCGCGCCGGCCACTGGTCACCGGAGCACAGCAAGGTGGAAGGTGACTTCTCTCTCTAAGTGAGAAAGAAGGAGAGGGCAAAAAAGTCTCAAAAAAAAAAGAAAAAAGAATTAACTGGGTAAAGGGGAAATAATCCCTTAGCGTGTTTTGGGTAAATGGGGTTAAAAAACAGTTGGTGGAGCAAGTGGGCAATTTTTAACCTAAAATCGGGTAAATGATCATTTTTCCTTAAAAAAAATCCCGAATCTAATTTCATTCTCTCTTGAACTGTTCATTCGTTCTGCAGTCAAATTTGGGTGAAGGCGAAATCCAAACCGAAGTCTCCAAGCTTCCTACTCTCCTTCTTCCTCAGCTTCTCCATTGTTAGGCTTCTTTCCAAAATCACTGTCCTTCATAACTTTAACAAATCAGTAGTCATTTTCACTAATTTCATTAGCACTATATATCTCGCAATCAAAAGCCATGTTTCTCATCGGAGACATGGATCTCGTTCTTTGGTGCAGAGACTTGTCCGAAAGCCTCAGATCTCTGTCTCATCGTGGCCCATATTAGAATTGGTCATCTGCATCTTCCTCGTGGAAAGCTACAAGATCTACCATCGGCATCTGTGGCTTTTCCCGACATGCCTGCATGATTCAAACTCATCAGCCCAATTGCAGTAGATCCGTTCGATTGGAATTAAGATTTTATATGAGAATTTTTCAAGAGATTGCAGAATATATATATATATATATATATATATATATATATATAAAAGACCTAATATACACTTCAATTGGAATTGAGATAAATGATTATGTATAAAAATCTAACTACATGCATGATCGATGTAATCACATGAGAAGATCTTTATTAAAATAACTTCATGTTCTGTTTACCTTGATCAAGATTTTTGACTCCATGAGAGAAACTGCAATCTTTGGAGAATAATGAGTAGACGAATTGGCAGATAACGGTAGAAGGATGAGTAGCTAACGGGAGGTAACGGGGCTGTAACATGAGCTGTTAAAAACTTCCACGTGGTAATTTTTTACTGGTGCGTCAGACCATGTGGCAAGCTGAGATTGTTCTCCAGTAGAATAGAAAAATTTCTCCTAAACAAGGCCTGAATGTATGCAGTTGAAAAACCGTCTTGGTCTTATATACATTATTCTACTAAAATGTCTTAACATATTAGATAAAATTGGTGGGAGACAAAATTTATAGTTTAAAATTCTCCTTTCAAAATTTAGTGTCTATTTTCTCATATAGTGAAAACAAGTGATAATATTTATTTATTTTTGAAAGGACAAGTGATAATATTTATAAGTAAAGATATAATTATTAGAGTTGGGTCAACTATATTGAATATATATACCGCATAATCAAATTAAATTTAGAAAAGAATTACTCTATTTTTTTTTTAAAAAAAAGTGGCCGGTGCGGCTACCCTCAAACCATGGTTAATGAAATTGCTGAATACAAGAGGGGGACGTAGAGCCTGAACCCTAGATTACAATAAACATTAAGAGAACATTTTGAAATAATATCAGGAGTCTCTACTAAATCTATATATTATAATAAGCACCAATTAGCAAAGAGTGCACAACTGGCAACTCTATTTACTTTAATAAAGCGGTGACATAACATAAAGATTACTCTATCATAAAGAAACATTATTACAAATAGCACAGCTAGCTTTCCTATTATGTTGCCGCACGGAAACAAATCCGGCGACACTCCAGTTCATCATGCCACTAGAGGAGGTTGCAACATTTTGACAAAGTAAGGAACCCGCCACCTCACTGGGGCAGACAAGGCACACAAGGTGTGCAGCCACTTCGCTCTGACACTTATTGGTAATGACTTATTCCCGACCTAAAGGCATTTCTAATTAACAAATAACATAAATAAACAGTAAATTAGTTTGGGGCGAAAGCATAAGCCTAGCCCAAGCCCGTGTCGAGATTGGCAAAAGCAACCGTACCAGCAGCTCGCTTGGAATCCCGTCAACAACCTACCACCGTCCACACCCCTACCTCCGTCTTTCGTTACCTCGGCCGACCAACTCAACTTCGGAATGGGGTAGACAGAACCTGACGCGCCACTGCGATCTACAATCAGGTAAAGCCAATAGCGATCTGAACTCATGCCCGCTTCCCACCCATTATGCCCTTTGGATCAATCTCCATTGACAAAACCCCGAGACAAAGGGCTGTAGGATCTTGCGCGCTCTGGAGACCACGACCGCCAGTGCCACCTACTGAACCACCGCCGGCCTTTCCCATCATCCCGCCTCCTACCCATTCCAGCAATACCCAATCTCCACACCAACAGGGCATAGTGAAGGACCAACGGTTGGAAAGTCAAGTGCAGCAGGGTTCTCTCTCTCTAAGAGCAAGTGCAGCGGTTGCTGCTGGCTGGTCAAACAGCTCAGCTTTGATAAGGTGTTGCCCAGCTGAAGAAAATTTCAGCTTCCACCGGCCTTTATTTCACCAGTCAAGATTTGGCTTTGCATGACCAAGGCAAAAAAAAAAGGCATGGCGGTGACATTTTTCTTGCCCCAAGTCAAGGAGCTGCCAGCACTGCAAAAGGGAGAACGTGGGTGACATTAGGAAGAAAAGCAAAGAGACAGACGCTGCAAAAGGGAGAACAGTAAAATGAACAGTGAACTAAACAGTGAAACCCACTGGTGAACAGTAGAATTTGGGTGAACAGTAGTGTGCACAGTAAAAAATGAACAGTGTTGACCGGGCAAGAAAAACAATGGATGTAAACTCATGTCCAATGGTAGTGAATAGTAACTTGACCGGTCGAATTCTTGACTTCTTGACTACATGTGAACTTGCTCTAAGAATTACTACTATAATTGATTTGATTAGTTTGATATATAAATTAATTAGTATACCCACATCTTACAACTTTTATATTTTTTTTTAGAAAATAATTATAGGTCTCACTAAGGTCATATATTTCGTGGCCTTAATATTATATGGCATTTACACATCATTGTTTAATCTTATGAAATGTACGTCATTTTTGTTCATTCTTGGCATGTCCTTGTGAAAGTTCACTCATGCTCCACTTTTCACAACTACTAATTAATTAAAATCATGCATGGTTCTGAGATGTTTATTATACATTCATTTTATTTTTAAATAAACTAAATCTTTAACTTAATTGAAATAAATTTACAACAATAATAACAAATTTACCAAATTTATTTTACATTATTTACATATAATTGAACCAAGTTATAAGATTGAAAACTATTTTTTTTCATAAATTTGTAATAAGAGTGTAGGTGGAGTAATCCTCCAATAAAATTAAGATTACATAAAAAATGACTCATATTACTATAATGACAACAAATTTATCATTATATGTGAAAATGTGTGTATGACATATATGTATATACTTTAAAATTTCCTTGCATTCGGTCCCCCCTTAATTTTAAATGGACTATCGTTTTAATGTGCCTACTGTACGTGTAGTGCCCTTTATCCCCCTATTAAAATCTGGTATCCAAAAACTTATTAATGTGACAATAAAGGAGGAAATATTATGGTAATGCAAAATCTGATTCACAAATCACAACCATATAAAAATAGAAAAGAAAGATACCTTGAAAGCTCATGATGTGCAATACATATATGCATAAATTATTAAGAGAAAGAGCTAGCTCACCCGCTCTAGCTGTCCTTGTTGTCCCAACGTGCAATCGAGAAACTATGCCCTTCATCGATCTTCCTTGATCCACAGCAAAACAAGTACGTGTAGGATTACATGCCTCCTTCTAAATCTATCAAATTAGCTACAAACTTGGTGTGGTTGGAAAACACTAGCGAAGCATGAACATGACCAAATTGGAGCTCGTGAATTTGTGATGTTGTAGGAGACATGCAGTAGTCGTTTGGCGGATTTAGTTAGGGCAATTGTGTTGAGTTTTGTGGGTCAAGTTCGGGTGAGCTAATTAAATTCAAACGGTAAAATTATATAAGATTTCAATTATTAAACTTTAAATCTATTATTTTTTTCTTTAACTGTAATTAAATCGATATAGAGCTGTATGTTGTCCAAAAGTAAAAAAGAGAAAAATGCACCAACAGTCTCTCAACTCTTGTGCACCGGTCAATTTGATACCTAGACTCAAAATTTGCTATTAATGACATACTTCCGTCAATCATCTGTCAAGTATGATGATGTGGCATACATGTAGGGCCAAAGATAGAGGCAAAAACGTCTTTTTAACTTGTTAAGAAAGTAAATTAAATTACACTACTAAAAAAAAATCATTTGTCACATCATGATAATATTGACTTTTTTTTTCTTTCTTTCTTTCTTTTGCTCTTGCTTAATTTCTGGAACGAGTCCATTTTTTTGGTTTCAAACCCATTCAATTAAGTAAACTCCAAAAGAAGCCATGAAGCATGTACATTCCGTTAGTACAAATCCAAGCCCAGATGACGTCTTTTGATTATGATAATCCACATCGAATCGGTATGGATCGTTGACGGTGCCTCCAACTCCTGACCCGCCGCATCTCCGCCCTATTCTCAGTCAATCCTTCATTCCACACCCTCTTTACCCCACCTCCCATCTATACCCATCAAGTCAGCAAAACCTTCATCTCCAAATCCCCACTCGTTGTTTCCAGCCTCAATTGGTCCGCCCAGACCCGCCATTTCTAGATGGCTTTTCCCCGCTCCTCCGCCGCATCACGTCATCAGAGAGTCCTCTCTATCAACTCAACGAAACCTTGGCACAAAAGATCTGTAAAATGATTCGCTGCCCCGGCACCGCCTCTAAGGCCCGGATACACTCCGATGTCAACGTCGTCTGCCCCAAGGAGTGATTGGAATGAAAGGTCCAATAGGTTTTTCATCAAGATTTCAACAGTGACAATGATGCAATCTTGTCGGCGACTTAGTGGGAGCGACGGAGAATGATGAATTTCATCCACCTGATAGTGAAACAAAAAGCAAAATTAAGCATCAAAGGAAGCTCAAATCAGAGCCAAAATCTCCAAACACCTAGCAAGATACAAACTTTGACATCAATATTCACCAACAAATACAATTCAAATCGAACAAGCTTAGCAATAGACAAAAAAATCTCAAAATCAAAACCAAAGAAAGGAACAGGCTGGGATTGGAAATCTCAAATACCAGCGATACCTGCAAAAGGTATGAGGATCTTTCTGGAGATCATTGAGCTCCTTCAAGATCTGTTTGGATGCCTAATTAATTAAATAATTAAGGTGTTGGTGGAAGTTGAGGGTTATTTTGATCATTTTCCATCTCTGTTTTCTCCAAGTGCTTGCCACATCAGCTCTTTAACTGAACCGTTAAGGAAATTTAACAGAAATATGTCATTTATAACAAATTTTGAGTATAGGTATCATATTAATACCATTATGAGTCTGGATAACTAACCGATACACAAGAGTTTGAGGGACTATTTGTACATTTTTCTCTCCTGAAAATGAATAGCAAATAACAAACCAAACAAACTTAAATGCGTATAATTTCTCTTTCTATTTTGTAAACATAAGCAACGTCATATTCTTTTCATTTTCATTCTCTTTCAAGATGACATGTCATAATGTAACACCCACATAGTACTAGCACTTTCTCAATTACTACCTTTGTTTTTATTGCATTGACTCGTCCACTTCACTATGGAGTGTCATTTTCATATACCCAACGGCACCCCATTATCCTTCGGGTGAGCTAAAATTCTGATGGTAAAATTGGATAAGATTCCAACTATTAAATCCTAGTTCTATCATTTTTTTATTTATTGTGATCATCTCGATATATAGTCGTAAGTAGAGAAAAAAATGTCTACATTCTGAAAATGAATGCTAACTAATAAACCAAGCAAAGTCAAATGTGCATAATTACTTTATCCTACGCATAAGCAACGTCATATTCATTTCAATTTCATTCTTTTTCGATCCACGTCCATAATGTGGCACCCACACGTTACTAACACTTTCTCCATTACTATTTTTGTTTTGACTGAATGGACTCTTCTTTACAATTAATGGAGTGTCGTTTTCATGTATCGATCTAATGGTAGTATGGGACCTACCCCCTCTATGCTCCGACTTTTTGCACTGGGAAATCATACCAACTGAATGGTTCAGCCGGCCAATTAAACCGAAGGAAAGAGGGTTTTGCTGCTGACACATTCATATTTGCTCATTTGACTTATTAGGCTCTCTGTATTTCATATTTGCTTTTTAAAAAGTAAAATTTACTATTTAAATCTCTTTTAAATACCTAACTTAACCTTAACCTTGCTTATAAATGGAATGTTCCAAGCATTAAAGATGAGTTTTAATTCTCCCATAATTGTTTGTTTGCCAAAAAAAGAAAAATTGAAATAATTATTGAAAAAAAAAGGAGGAAGTCATAGCTTGATAACTAATTAAAAAAAATATTACCATAATTGTTTTGAAGTCTAATTTTTCATGTTTTATGGTTACAAAAATTAAATTTGCTCATTTAATTATTTTTATTTAACTTTATCTTATATGCCGCTTCACATGCTTATTTGGTTTAGTTTACACGATGGCTCTATATCCCTCGTTTCATGATTTTGTAATACTAATGAGAAAACCATTTATCTAATATTTTTTCTATTGCATCATAATTTTGTTCTTGTATAATCAACCAAGTAATTTTGAATGCATCATATTTTGAATCTTTGTTTTCTTCAAAAGCTTTCATTTTTAACTTGATTTTAAGTCTAATTATGCATATGTGAGGATACCCTCTTTGCTAGGGTTTTTGAGAGCGCTGGCCATGGCCAAGCGTCTCTGCACCTGTCTTTATCTTCGATGGAGAAAAATTCCAGCCCTTCCCATGGGGTCGCAGCTATCGAGTACGGTTTAGTTCGTCCCTCCTGTCTCTTTGTTTCTCTCATTAACGTCAAGATCAGGGGCTTTTTCTCCTTCTCAATTTGGTTCGTATCGAGGTTTGAGTTTGAACTCCGTTCGGCTGCCAACTGAACTGGTGTTTGTTGGTGATTGGAAGATTTGGGATCCCGGGCGGTTCACAGATTTGTCTGAGCCAGGATTGGATCAGGTTTTGTTAGAGTCCGTCCCCCACGGATGGCGGCGAGGAGGTTGGGTGAGGAACTCGAGTTCACCCATCGTGGTGGTGTGGAGCTGCTGGCATAGGGCTTGTCGGGTTCAGGCTTGGCTAGTCAGAGCCCCTCCGATTTGAGAGGGAATTGGTTATGGCGGAGCATGTTCACAATCCTGTTTCGTAACAGGATCCGGGCCAAGGAGGGCAGCGCCGGTGAATGTGTTTGGCGTCGTGGTGACAAGGGTGGGATCGGCCTTCTCCGGTGGAATTTAGACAGGGATATCGGTGCGGCTTCTCGAATTAGTGGTGTTTGGGTGCGGAGGCTCTTGGGTGCCTGAAGAGGAGCTGATGCTAGGGTGCCCTAATCAGATTCAAATGGGCTTGGGCTTTTGTCAAGGTTGCTTTGGCAGACTTGACTTTGGTCTCGAGCCGGATTTGGATCCATATTTGGGATCTTGGTGGCTTACAAATCCGGATCTTGGATCCGAGACACCTGCTCATATTGATATGGTATTGGTTCTGGTTCTCAGGAGTTCGTTTGCTAATTTTCGAGTTTCTGACACCCTCGGTTACTTCTAAACTCCTGGTGGGCGAATCACCTCTCCTAGGTGATCATATCACCGGTTACTGTTACGGTTACTATTACATTTACACTGCTTTTGTGACATGTGCAGTGCAGCGATGTCGTTCGACATCAAGTCACATCCTGGTTACCTTTCATTCTACATGCGTCTATGCGTTTGATTATCCTTTATTATAGATGCGTATGTGCATCTCGTTTTTCTTTATTGATTTATTTCGATGCTTTTGCATTGCTCCATGTAACATTTTGTTATCACTTAATATAGTCTATCGTCTTTCCTTAAAAAAAACAAAAAAAAAACTTTCATGAACAAATAAAATCATAAATGAGATTTAAAAATGGAAATGGATAATAAAAGTAATATAAAGTTGTGGAGAGAGAAAAAAAAAATTCTTCATATTTTGTTGTCAGTAACAGTATTTTCATATAAGGACATATATGTCATTTAATAATTAAAAAATAGGGATGATCTAGTAATTAAAAAATATGGAAGGTCCCAATAAAAACTAAAAACTCTTGAGGAAAAAAGGAAGTCTATATATATAAGAAATTCAAAGCTAGGGTCTATATATATAAGAAATTCAAAGCTAGAAAGAGAAGCAAGCAGAAAAGAAAAGAAAAAGGTTAGTACTTAGTACAATACACGCATGCACATGACCAAATTGGAACTCGTGGTGTTGTAGGAGACAGTAGTCAGTGGGTAGCTAGAGTTAGAGACAAATGTGTTGAATTTTGTGGGTTAAGATTGGGACCAGAAAATGAGATGTATTTGAGTGCGTCAAAATTTCACTGCAAAATTGAATAAGAATCCAACTGTGAAACCCTAATGAGCGTTATCATGATCATTTTCTTTCTTTATGAGTTATGACCTCTAATGAGCGCTATCATGATCATTTTCTTTCTTTATGAACTAAATAGATCGGTGACCAGCAGACCAAAGAAACTGATCAGATGTATGGAATCAATTTCTTTGCTCTATGGTCATCAAAAAAAGAAAAAGAAAAATTCTTTGCTCTATATCTAGACTGGGTGGTCGAATATGCATGTCATATCCTCGTCAATCTCGTTCACTTGGGGACGGGCCGTGTTTATAACGTACTTCCCCACACATTATTAGCTCTTTCTCGAATCTCGATCATTATCTTTGTTTTAATTGGATGGTCTCCACTGCAATTATAATAGTCGCTGTAGGTTTAAGTACAATATGCAACGCATGCAAAGAGATCCCCAATTAATTCCAGAGAGCGTCTGCTCTCCACCCCGGGTGGTTCTCCAACTGGCCTATTAACAGTGCGTGGGTTTCACGCTCTGTTGATGTTTGGAATACCCAAAAAAACCATTGAGGTCAGTAAATTTATGTTTACTGCAATCAATCACATGCAGTTCACACGTTTCATTACTGGATCAAAACGCTCTCAATCTGAAGTTCATCAACCATGACCTTCGCCTCCGCCGCACTGAGCAGGTTTGGGAGAGTCTGAAGGAGTTTGATCTCATCAACCCAAACTTTGGTACCTCACGCCCGCCGCCTACCACCTCCATTGCCGCCTTCAGCTTCGCTCCCCCGGTGATCACCTCGAGTTCTGTTTGTGATTTTGATTTCAGTTCCTCTGTCCCGAAAACCTGAAATTTTTGGTGGATTGGATTCGATAAAATGTTGGGTTTTGTTTTCTGATGAGAATAGATGAACAAGTTTATATCTTTACTGGAGAATTGGGAATAGATGAACAAGTTTGTATCTTTATTGGAGAATTTGACTTTCTCTGTATCTTGATCTGGCTTTCTGATTGTGCACTTAGAACTATTGAGTCTATGTTCGCTTCTCTGCTCTGTCCATTCAAAACCAGTGGAAGAGTTTAACTTTGCTTCCTTTCAATTTCTGATCTTTTTTCGTGCAGCATGACGTACCATACAACATAATAGAATTTAGAATAGAAGCATGACATACCATACACAACATAATAGAATTTGGAATAGACTCACTTTACTGTTATCAATACCTGCAATCAGAATCACAGAAGAAGCTTACAGTGCCTTTAATATGGGTAGACATATCTCTGGGTAAAAGACCACACCAGCAGCAAACAAGTCATATACAAGTAGTTTTTTTTTTTTTGGCTTTAGTATAAGAGTAGTACTGTAATGGGCTGCGTTAATTGGTGATTCTCGGAGGACTGCGTAAGAGGAGACCGCTCAACCATGGCCCTTCTAAATGAGGCTTTAACAAATGCAGGTGTGTCTGTAAATCTGTTTTCTTTCTCTTTATATAAGCTGAATAGTTTGGAGGAATATCAATTTAGTAAGGTTAAGTAAGGATGAACCCAGTCAAATGTGCGTCAACAGAAGTTAGACTATTCTAGCAGGGTCAGGAAGGGATCCTGTAATTCTAATTTCTTCTGTAAAACGGATCAAATATTTTGCTACTTTGGTTTTTGATATTAACTGTGCCTGAAGTTTATTTCTAATGTGATAACCTAATGAGGGTGGTTGTTTTAAACACATGTTCTACTAGCAGACAAAAATGACCGGTCAGTTGTCAACCATATCATAAGCTTCTTGCGGCAGCAGCAATCCATAGTGACAATCTCAATGTTGAAAGTTGAAGGATGACAAATTTTTGATTTATTATTTCCGAGCCATTTGTTTGCTTAATTGGCTGGATCTTCATTTTCTTTTGTTACATTACTAGAGGTGGCTCCTCCTGTTATAGTATGATGACTGTGTTCTGTTTGAAAACACAAGTGTATATTCAACTGTTTGCTGTATCATGCTTGGATCTTCTCATTACTATTTATAAATCTATATGCCATTGCCTGTTCTTTTGAAGCTATTCATCTTTCAGGTCATACAGGATATGAGATATGAGTTTTATCTCTAAGGCATATGATAAGACTACAAATGTGTGGCACTTTTGCTTAATGCACTATACCTCTTGGATAAATTTGTTTCCAATCTGTGAAATTGGTGGCAATGCTGTGCCAAATATAAGCTACAAGCAAGGGAGACCTATTTTGTACAATATTGCAAATTTTTTGGGGTATGCAGCAAGCAATTAATAATGACAGCATTATGGTCTCTAAGTCCGTTGGTGATAGTAATAGTTCATTTTCTTCATTTCTTATGGATCAGAGGGAAGAAAAAAAAACTCATATTTATCCTTTATTTTTATTTTTTTCCTTTTGTACAAAAGTATATTCATCCGCATACAAAGGACAATCAAACAAGAGAAATTCAGCTTCAGCATGTGCCATAACATCGTTTTCATGGAATTGATGACAAAAACCAAAAGTTAGACAGAGATAGCGTCAAAACATGAAATCCCAGAAAACCCCATGATCACTAAAATGGCATCTTGCAGCAATGTGCTCTGGCTTGCTTGAGGATGCAATCATTTCATCTGGCACATATACTTGCTGTTCTCTTCCTTCTGTAGCAGCAGCAGCTGAAATAGGATACAAAAGAACAAGTGTTTTATGAACTTAACTCTTTTAACTAACTACAATTTTCTAATTACAATATTTCAATTCTAAACCAAATATTAAGACATAGTTCAAAGAAATTCAACTTTCTACATTGGTATGTAACTAAAATCAATGAAGTAAAAATGCTCATATACGCCATCTTTCATATTAGGGTTTGCAGCTTGTCAACTAGAGAAGGCCGCTTTCAGAGACTCAGGTTATGCATGCTAATTATACTATTTGACTTTGCCTCTTATGTTTTAAATGAGTGCACGGCCATTGCTCTATTTTATTTATTTTCGGGGGTTGCAGTGATGGGGTTTGTAAAACTCAAGCAAACACAAACAAACAATTAGCCATGAACATATCAAAGTCTACCATGAATGTAGAATAAACTTTTGTAGGATCAGCTTTATTTTTTTTTCTTATTATATTGTATGCATATAGCAGAAAGAATCTTGCAAAGCCACAGCTATGAGAAATCTTTCGAAGTACACGATTTTACCTAAGATGTTTCCTTTCCGATAGAGCATTTGAAAATACTTTCAGTTAAGTTCCCTAATGGCCTTGAGAGGAAGTAGAATTTTAGTGGCTTAAATTTAATATTTGAAGTCACAATATTAAACTTCAACAACGGTGACTCACATTAGTTCCTAATGTAGACTGAAACAGTTTCGTTGTACAATGAGCTATGACCTCTAATGAGCGCTATCATGATCATTTTCTTTCTTTATGACCTAAATAGATCGGTGACCAGCAGACCAAGGAAACTGATCAGATGTATGGAATCAATTTCTTTGCTCTATGGTCATCAAAAAAAGAAAAAAAAAATTCTTCGCTCTATATCTGGAATTCTGGAATGGATGGTCGAATATGCATGTCATATCCTCGTCAATCTCCATTTACATGGGGACAGGCCGTGTTTATAACGTACTTCCCCACACATTATTAGCTCTTTCTCGAATCTCGATCATTGTCTTTGTTTTAATTGGATGGTCTCCACTTCAATTGTAATAGTCGCTGTAGGGTTAAGTACAATATGCAACACATGCAAAGAGATCCCCAATTAATTCCAACCCGAATCATATTTCTTAGGGATTAGCATTATTGGATCATCCTTCCTTCTTTTTTTGGTTGGTAGAAAGCTCTGAGCCACGTTTGATTCGTGAAAAGTAAGTATTAGGAAAAGAAATTTGTTTATTTCCTGCGTTTGGAATGCAAAAGGAAATGAAATCATTTCCTGAAGGAAGAGAAAATAAGGGGGAAAGTGGTTCCTTCCAAATCTCAAAGGAATCACTTTCCCCTCTTCTTGAGTTCTTTCCTTGCATTTATTACTCACAACATATTATTTTGGGTCATTGACCCAAGGCACCAAAATGAACAAAAACTATCCAACTTACCCCAGCAACATAATTTTATTCTCACTTACCCTGTTTAAATCAAAATGACATTTTTGCCCTCTCCTTAATTAATTAATTACAAGAGAGCCTCTCTCCTCTTTTCCCAATCTGCGTTACCTCTCTCTCTCTCTCTCATCTTCCATTATCAGATCTGCACCATCTCTCTCTCTCTCTCTCTCTCTCTCTCTCTCTCTCTCCGGTGAAGGACTGGGACCACGGCGGCTGAGGCGGGCATAATTCACGCTCACTTTAATCCATCGCACGACAGAGGTGGCAGATCTCTCTCCACCACGATGAAGGAGCTCGCCGACAATGCACTCTCTCTCTCTGATGAAGGAGCTCGCCGGAAAGTTGACATGTTGAGGACCAACCTGTCGGTGCTGTGCATCTCCGACGTCTATGCACTCCCCGATCTTCACCTCCGGCGTTGCGTCTACTTCATGCCCAGATTCTGGCGTCCGCTCCACTCCGCCGTCTCCGCTGCACATCACGGCGTTCGATCCACTACGCCGTTGCTCCGGTGCTGTATCCTCCAGTGCTCAACGCAGGCCAGTGGCAGACGAGAATGGAGAAATATGATTTGGTGCCCAGAGTTATTCTCTGGGTGCCCAAATCAATTTCTCTCATTTGTTTTTTTTTTTCCTTTTTGTTTGGTAAAATGGGTCAGGAGGCCCCAAAGGGAAGAAAAATGAAAGAAAAAATCTATTGGGGCAATAGACGTCTGTTGAAGTGTCTATTGCCCCAATAGACAGTTGATATTGGGGGGCAATAGACGTCTATTGGGGGGCAATAGACGTTTTGAATTAATGTAATCTCCTCTTTTTTTTCTTTAATTAAAGTTATATTTGTGTAATTTTAGAAAAATTAGTTCTCATTTCGGTAATCGAAACGTATATTGGGGGGCAATAGACGTTTTAAAATTGATATAATTTTTTTTTTTTCTGTAATCAAAGTTTTATCTGTCTGATTTTAGGAAGATTAGTTCTTATTCCGGCTATTGAAAGTTCTATTAGGGGCCAATAGACGTCTATTGGGGGGCAATACATGGCTGATAGTCGTCTATTAGGGGCAATAGACGTTTATTAGGGGACAATAGACGTTTATAGATGTCTATTGGATGCAAAAAAAACTTTCCGGTGAGATTTTCAGCAAATTCCAGTGGACGGTAGTCGATAACCAGAATCCGGTGACCGTTGACCAGAATCCGGCAAAAGTTGACTGGAATCCGGCAAAAGTTGACCGGATTCCGGCGGCCGGAGACGGGGCTCCGGCGAATCTTCCATTTTCTCTCTCTAAGTAACAAAGGGGTGAGGGTAAAATGGTATTAAAAAAAATTAAAAAACAAAAAAAAAATCTTAATTGGGTATTAGGGAATACCTCCTTAGAGTGTTTTGGGTAAGAGGGAATTAAAAAAACTTAATGGGGTAAATGAGAAAAAATTCTCTAAAAATGGTGTAAATGGACAAAAACCCTAATTTATTTTATTACATTATTGACAAACTTTTAACAACTTTTCTTACGTTACCAAATATCGGAATGAAAAGTTGTTGAAAAATTTCATTTCCCTTTCCATAGGAAAGACAAATAGAGAGTGTCAAGTGTTGGAGTACATAAGCCTCAGTTTTAATTATCTTAAATCACAAATAGTGCTCAGTTTTAGAGGCTTGAAGTCATTAGTGAGTCGCTAGCATCTTTAACGCATTGTTTGTTTTACGGATTAGAGGTATGAAAATGAAAAAATGATTTCATTCAAGTATGCGGTAAACTGCCACATTGGACAATGATTTCTCATCATAATTGTAGAAGTCAGGCGCAGGAGAACAATATTTTTATTTATTTTTTATTTGAGAAGAATAAACTTTAGTAATGTAAAAGATTGCGACTGTGGGAATAATTCTATAGAGTATTAATTACTCCGGATAGAGTACATGACCGATTCATACCCATAATGTAGTACCAATCAATGGGGGGAACTTCAAGTGGGCTGGAGTGGGCCCTGCCCCCCTAATGATTTTAAAAATATTGTTTTTCTATTGGTTGATTTGTAATTTTTTTCATAATTAAGAGTTATTGAGACTAAAATTAACAATAATAGCCCCCAAATTGAAGTCTTAACACTAATTATTTCTTGTAAAAATATAATTATAATAATTATCTTAATAAATTGCCTCATGTATCTTATAGAATTCTATAAAGGGAAAATTTCACAAATGGTCACTCAACTATGACCCACAAAGTGACTTAAGTGATTGACAGTGTAATAGTTGAGTGACCAAAGTGATATATTTGAAACTTCAGTGACCAAAGTGTCGAATGAGTCATAGTTGAGTGACCATATGTGGAATTATTCATAAATAGAATATTAATTAAATGAGTCCATTTAAAGGACAGTATTAAAGCATGCTTGATATATGGCATCAAAAATGAAGAAAAAATAGTTTTCCTTTTTTGTTATTCAATATTTTTTTATATTTGAATTTTATAGCAAATGTCAATTGTAGAGAAAAAAAATTTTCAATATTTTTGGCCCCTCCAATAAGAAGTTTCAGGTTCCGCCACTGGTACCAATTATTATATATCATGAGCCAAAAGGCCCAAACAATGACCACAATATTGTCCATTCTTCAAGACTACCGACCATCAAGCTTAACAGTGGTGTTCACCTGGTCAGTTGCTGACCAAATCAAAGAATTTATGCTCAATAACCCTTAGATTTACATCTAAGAGTGGAAAACAAAACACCTCAACTTAATAATAATTCTCTCTGCCATTGGATTTACATCCAAGGGTGGTTGAACATTATTTTATTGGTCAATAACTGACCAGGTGAACATTTTCGCAAGCTTAATGTTGAAATATTCTTTGTTGTGATCTCAGAGTCAGACCACATATAGAGGACACTATTAGCATAAATTTAATAGACATCGCCTCAGAGAAATCAGTCACGAAAACCGATTATTTTCTTTTTCTTTTTCACATTGTTTCCAAAAATACCTAGTTTGAAAAAAGTTTTGTTTGAGATTTGCAGCGTAGGTCGTAAACATCGGTTTCTCAAAAATCAACTGAGAGACATCAAAAGTAGGGAGGCCCGTTGGGCTTGTTCTTCGTTGTCTTGTTTGGGCCTTCGCTCTCCCCCTCCTAATTTAGCCCACACATCCTCGAAACGACGCGTCGTCAATCTGCGGAAGAATCAGAAAAAGCTGAAGGAAAGAATGAGAGAGGACAGAAACAAACGGAGAAAGTCGTTATAGCTTCTTGACTTGAGATCATCAGAGTCGCTTTCAGAGAAGGAAAAATGGTGGCTCGGAGCTTCCAGGTCCGCCACAACGACTCCGATTTCACCGTCGTCTACGACACCGACGACGGCCTCGAAGTACGCACCTCTCTCTCACCGATGAGATTCTCTATTTCTCTCTCTAACAAGCCATTTCAATTTCGGTTGCAGGTTCTGAAATACCAGCTCTTCTCTCTCACGTCTGTGCCTCCTGATGAGCAAAAGGTTTCGCCAATCTTTCTCTTCTCTCAATCGCTAGCTTCTTCTGGTTGATTTACATTGATTTGATTTGATTTGTTTTGTTTTGTTGTTGTGAAGATCATCGGAGCCGACGACGATCGCGTCGTTTCGGATGATTCGGACCTGGTTGCGATCTCCGAGAAGCTCCGGTTGGTTTCGATCAGCGAAGAGGAACCGGAATCGACGGCCGGGAATGAGGAATTGCTGAAATCCGATGAGGAATTGGCCAGAATGTTGCAGGTTCTGTACAATTCTGTAGATTTTTGAAGCTGTTTAGCTGGATTTTGGTTTATTTGAGCTTTTTTGAATGAAAATTAGGCGGAGGAGGAGGCGCTTATGTATCAGCAATACGCTGTTCCTGAAGATAATGGAGCATTTGAGCAAAGAGTGCGGCCTTATGTCAGTCAAGTTCTTCTGGTAGATGTTCTTTCCTTTTTACCTGATTTTCGATTGAAGTTTTCGGATTCTATATGCATTTGGAGATGTAACATCAAATGCAGTATTGTTCTTTACGGCAGAAAACAATTTGTAGAATAGTTTCGAGTTTTGTATTTCTGCGATGTTGTGAACTGATGTGTCTATTGGGATTTGGATGTAATTAGTATGAGACCGAGGTACGCCAGGAGGCTGCTAGGAAAACAGTCCCTGTAGAACAGCTTGAGGAGAAGGCATTGGTCAGTTTGGCCAAGGTGAGAGCACACCTACCTTGTTTCACTGCATAAATGTCCAAATTATGGTTTTCATTGTTGTGCATATGCTGATATGCATATCTAATTTTACTTTCATCAGTTGCCTTTGTCAATTGTTTTTGACTTGCAAACAAGTTTTATCATATATTAGAATATAAGATGGAAATATAGAGGCATGTGGAACTTTCCTAATACAATATGTTTCATCCTTATGAGTGACTTACGTGGTTGATTGTTTGTTGTGTGATCTGTTTCAATTGTAATGCTGGCTATATAAGTGAACCCAGCCTTGATATTAATTGTTTTGAATCTTCTGATACTGAAGCTTATGTTGTATCAATATGATTCATTAATTTGTGTTCTTATTATAATTTCTTTCGTTACTATTCTAAAAAATAAGATTTTATTATTGAGGACTATAACAAATGCTTTCTTTTATCTAAATACAAACTGGTTTAGCAATATATTGATGATTTTGGTAAAGATCTGAAAATCTGATAAACATATGTCAGGAGGGGAACTTAACTCCATCAAAGAATGAACAAGATCATGCGTTCCTGCTGCAGCTGCTTTTCTGGTTCAAACAATCCTTCAGGTGTTTTCGCATTTTGTTTGTTTCTATTTTAGTTGTCTTAATCTGTTTGACTCCAAACTAATGTATCTGCATATTAAGTGAATATAAGTACAGATCACGGAAAATATAAAACACAGTTTCAACTTAGTAATCATATGTTACCATCTTTGGTCAACAGTAGCAAGCTATTTTAAGTAAATATCCCAAGCATAGGTGGGTTTGTGTCAGATTGTTTGTTAATGATGGTTGGCTATTTTAAATATGGTTAATACATTATCATGCTAAATGTCTTGAATTTTTAGTATGATTTTGTCTGCTCTTGGTTGTTGAAGAGTAAAGAAATGACACATTTGTTTTAAATATGAAATAGTATATTATGGTGAACACAGAGCTGTTTCTAAGAAAAAGTTCTTTTTTTTCTTTTATTTAATCAAATTTGTACTTCACTTGATGTGCATTTTTGACAAAATGCATATCGCTTATATGTTGTCCTTTTTTGGTACCGCAGGTGGGTTAATGAACCTCCCTGTGATGGTTGCGGCAAGAAAACCATCAGTGTTGGCATGGATGTTGCACTTCTTCATCAAGGTTCTCGAGTTGAAGTTTATAGGTATGCTACAGTGAACTCATTGTGATTGCCAGGACCCATTCTCCTCCCCCCTTAAGTTTCCACTTGTAGTCTTTGTTTTGGCATATGGTTTGCATAGCATTGCTGTTTAGATTTCCCAACTCCTTTATCTCCAACCAAAGTTCTAAACCAATACTGTAACCGAGTCCTATTTTGGTCTCCAGTACTTTTTTCCTTGTAATAATTTTTATTTATATGTCTGTTCACTACCATATATCATCAATCACTATGGCATTTCTGTATAGCTGAATGTATATATGCCCTTCAACCCTAAACATGCACCTTCTCACTGCCAAGCTATGACAGCATTTGTAGCTGTATTTTCAGCTTGTAAAGATAATTTATTTACTGTCATAAGTTTGTTTTGAGTTTGGGTTTCTACTTTCCTGGCTCGGTGGCTCCCATGATTCTTTGTTTTCTTATGGTCTATTGAAATTCGATATTGATGTTTATTAGTTTGATTAACTGAGATGGTCTTTACTTTTCTTTCTTTACTCTTTTAAAAATCAGATGCAATTCTTGCCCCGCAGAGACTCGTTTCCCACGCTACAATGATCCACTAAAGGTATCTATGCTTCTTTACGTCTTGAGAAGCTTATTTTTACTTCTTTACCTATTGAAAAGCTCATTTGATATGTCATGTCTCCATCATTCTCTTTCCCTTTTCCCAAAATGCAGCTTCTGGAAACAAGAAGGGGTCGTTGTGGGGAATGGGCAAATTGCTTCACACTTTATTGCCGAGCTTTTGGGTATGAATCACGCCTGGTTAGTGATTTTCAACTCTAATTGGACATGCTTAATATACTGTATATAATCTCTCTTGTTCTACACTTGAAAAGTAAAGTTCCAACTTAGAATATTTGTCTAATCTAGTTTCGGCTGAAAATTAAACATGCCAACAGTGTAGAGGTGTACTTTTTTTCCTTGAATGTGGAAGGTTCACAGATCATGACCGTCCGTAGCTTTCTATAAATCAATTTTATTCTTTTATTCTTTTTCAGATCCTGGATTTCACAGATCATGTTTGGACAGAGTGCTTCTCAGAATCTTTAGGAAGGTAACTTTCATGTACAAACTACTGTGTTTTCATTAAGTTGGGGAATGCCATAGTCGGTAATGTATGGCTACGTCCTTTCTAATACCTTTGCTGTTGTTCAGATGGATGCATCTTGATCCTTGTGAAGGAGTGTATGACAAACCACTTTTATATGAAAGCGGGTACCCTTTGTTTTGCTAGTTCAATCATTTTTCTAGAATAATCTGTTCATTTAGTTCTTGTTACTAGAATTATATACTCTGATGTGTTCATATTATAATGTAACTAAATGCTTTCTTGAAGGTGGAATAAGAAATTAAATTATGTACTTGCCATTGGGAAGGATGGAGTATGTGATGTAACTAAACGCTACACAAGGAAGTGGCATGAGGTAATCAAAAAGAGGTGTAGTAGCTTTAATTAGTTGCCTAGATTTTCATAAAGAGAAATTCTTGTGGAGAAATTAAGAAATAGTCTCCATTAGATATCTTAATGCCGAGTCACTAATGAGAAAGAAATCTTTCAATTTGCAGGTTCTTTCTCGACGTAACATTATTGCAGAGCCTGCACTGTCATCTGTGCTTGCTAATATAACAAAAGAATGTCGGAGAGGCTTTACTTCTCAAGTGCGTTCTGCACTTGAAGACCGCGATGAGAAGGAAAGACAACAACTTGAGAGAGATTTACATTCTACAGATGATGCCTCAACCTCATTACCTGGAAGACGAAGTGGGGACAAGGAATGGCGCAAGTCAAGAATGGAAGATGGCTCTGATGAGAGTTGCTCCTTAACTGGTTCTTCTTGTCCGCTTCGTCAATGTGTGGACGAGCATGTGACAAAAATTTACAATGGTTTTTTTCCTATTCTTTCACAGTTGGTTAATGAAGGTTTTCCGAAGTCAAGGGCAGTTGAAGTACTGGAGATTCTTAAAGAAATTCTCATAAATCTTAAGAAATCCCCTTTTAAAACAAGGAGGGTGTCAATAGATTCAGTTCCAAATATCAGCCAGTCTGTTGTTCAGCAGCTGTTGCCCTCTTTCACCGAGTTACTCAGCGCTCTTTCATTGAGTAGCAAGGCAGATACTGATGGGAGGGTTGACATTTATTTGGCTGGACCTCCTGTTAAAACCTCTATGGCACTGCCTGTTACATTCCATGCTTTGGACGTCACGATCCGTAATCTCAAGAGTTGTGAAAACTTTGTTAAAGATTCTCTGTGCTTGCCGCTTCTTAAGTTACACAGAATACATTCCGGTGTAGTCCGTGCAAGTGGAGAAGAAATTCCTTTTGGAATTGTGAGTGTTATTTTATTGTGCAGTTCACCTTTTTTACTTTTTCACCTAAGAATTCCATATATAATCTCTTTAATAAATTTCAGGCCACATCAGCTTTTGATGGGACACGCATGTCCAAGTGGGAAGAACCAAATGGTGCAGAAGGTAATGAAGACTTCTCTCTTTTGTTAGTTTATTTTTATTTTTATTGGTCAATCCTCATTATTATCACTTAACTTGTCAAACATAATCAAACACGTATCAATTCTTAGTAGCTACATTTGGGTTTAACACTAAAAAAGACAATAGGTAAAAATAAAATAAAAATTTGATGAGATAGTACCTGTAGCCTATTCTAATAGCGTATATTCTTTCTTTCTTAAACCCCTGATTCCGAGGCCCCCATATGCAACAAATTCACTGTTTGAAGTTTCTTCTTATGTTCTTATAGGTTGTTGGATCATGTATAAAGTATCGGATAACCAGATGCACGAACTGGTGGCATATGAGTTGATGTCAGCCAATGATGCACCTGGAAGAGATCCAATGGATTGGTATATACATGCACTACCTTTGTGATTGTCCACAGATCTTTCCTTGTAAACATCTAACAATCTGATTTTTCAGGGTTGTCGAGGGAAGCAATGATGGGGGGTCAAGCTGGCATGTATTAGATAAACAAACTTCTCAACTATTCGACAGTCGTTTTCAGTGTAGAACATTTAAAGTTTCATCTGAAGGTTTCCTATCAAATGCTTTCAGGTAAAATATGCACCCTAAATCCTATTCAAACATTTGCTTATATTCTGGCTCTCATTTTAACATATAGTTATGTAACCAGGTTTAGATTTTTGCGGGTTCGTGATATTCAATCAAATTCTCGGCTGCAATTAGGTAGCATTGATCTCTATTCTAGAAGCAGTTAATCTTACAGACCGGAATCGACTCACCAACTTGGGTCGAGACTTCCTATGCATAGCTTTTGTTCTCGAACTAATGAAGCTCTTATGTATGTCTGCTATCAGTCTTAAGGCGTGAACCTGCCCATGCTGTTTGGGTTTCAATTGGATATATAAATAGAACAACTATCTTGTATATTTCTCATTTCTTCAAATTTTAATTATGTTCCTTTTATAAGATAGTTTCAGTATCAAATTACCATCAGTTTGGAGCAACAAATAGAAATGCTAGATGGTATTCTGCTTAATCTGATTCCTCATACCGATCACCTCAATCCTCAGTCACAGCAGCTCGAATCACATGGATAACCAGACTAAGTGAGGAGCTACTTGATCCTTGTATGTTAAAAGGCGATTTTTAAAGACATCGCCTTCTATTCCACAGAAGAGAGGAACCAACTTAGGACCCCAAGCGGATAAAGAAGTCAAGAACAAAAACTGTCATCAGTGCACATTAAACTGTAAACCAGATTGACAGGAGTTTGATCTTCTACTATGGATATATGCTATTGATTGGCGGCATTCGGCAGAGGCATACCCAACCGCCAACAACCTTATAGAGATACTCGGCACATAACAGAAAGACACGACTCATTTTCAATCAAACATGATGCTTCTCAGGAAGAACGATAACTTTCAATCTTTCTTAGTCAATAAAAGGTTCCTATCATCCTAGCATCCCACAAAGGGTGAATAATCTCTTAGGAACTTGATTATAATCTCAAGTACAATATGCCACAGAACCCAGGCACACAAATGGCTTTGCTAGACGATCACAATGATTTTAGATGATCCACCTTTGTTCAATCATCCATTTGTAAGTCTCTTCAGTGGCCATCCTCAATCTTCTTCAAACCCTTCATGTCAGTTGTTTCCACCCTACATCACAAGAAAAACAACATCAGATGCATATGGTATGTGTATTATGTGGATGCTGGAGTATGTCACTGTTGTCGCCAAGGTAGATTGGAATACATGTCAAATGCACAATACATAAAATGTGCTACACTCTAGTAGATCTATACTTTATGTATATGTATGCCAGAGCATTGCCACATAAAGAAACAATCCATGCTAAGGGACTAAACCCAGAAACAGAAAAACACAACAGAGGTATTTGATCCCTTGTAAACAAATTATGATAATTCCTATGTTAGGATTGGCTTTCCTCAAGATGATGAACTTCACACTTGAGCAATCCAGAACCAAAGGTTCAAAAATACATTTCACACACTAGATGCATGCTAGCCAATTTGTGCAAAGGCCCAAACATGTTCCATGAAAGGTATTTCCAATTTTCCACTATCGGTTGGAGCCATCCAAAACATATAGGTGGGTATCAAAGAAAGCAACAAAGTATCCAAGAGACTACAACACATGCAAACATGTTATATGAGCAGAAATGTAGAGCAACAAATGGTAAATGCGGATACTCAGAAACTTACGTTGTTCCAA
>BDJD01012179.1:14230-41670 GCA_002564525.1 Rosa multiflora | reverse complement strand
AACTAAAAACTAATCATTCCAGGGCCCTATGAAAAAAACCAATTGCACGTTCACAAATTTACTTTTTTATATTACATTTTTCTTTTTTCTTTTTGTTAAAACTTCTTCTTCTTTTTTTTAATTCTTTTACTCTTTTAGGTTGATTACTTGGTTTGGCCGTAATTATGGTTGTCTAAGTTTGATTCTCACCGACACTAAAAGTGTCAGCCTTCTTGATACTACTGGAGCTTGGTTACACTAAAAGTGTCAGCCTTCTTGACGCTATTGGAGTTTGGTTGGTAGGACGATCGTTGAGATGAGTTGCAAAAATTGGAAACAATCAATTGAATCATCATTGGCTTTGCGAGCCTTAACTAATGCGTTGAATGATATGTGGGTTCGATTTGTGTGACTGAGCAGGTTTGTTGTCTTTCCTCTTTGACATACACTGTTGCTCAAACATGTTGAGTTTGTATGGAAGATTTATCTTTAATACTCAAAAGACGAGTCAGAATTTTGGAACAGTAATTTACAAATGAGACGCTTACAGCCACCAAACCAATCATTACTAGGTCACTTCAACATTCTTTTTATTTTTTTCTTTTAAGCGGAAAACGATGACTTCATTTGATTAGAAAGATTACAAATACAACAAAAAGTCATTACTTGAGTAACTACACCTCATCATCTAATTAGCGATAGCACACAAACTCCGATCATCATATCCAAACCCTTAAGATATAAGGAAACCTAAAATGCCCCGACAAAGCTAAATAACTTGGTACCGGAAATGCATTTTGTTTATCCAATAAACCATCATGCATAACCTCGAAAATAGGTCATCCAGCCCATATAACTCCAAAAAACAAGTCACCAGCCTACGTCTTCGATAACTAAAATACCCACGTATATAAGACCTAAATCTACGAACAAAATGCCAAAACACAATTGGTAATCCAAAAGTAACAAGAACCCTAATAGCAGACAAAAACATCATTGCACCATTGCAAATCTTTTATATTTGCACTAACACCAGTAATACCAATGTCCACTGTAAATCTTCCATGCAGGACCCTAGAAGGATAAACACCAAAATAAATCATTCACTACAAAAAACAATTAAAAAAAAATTAGTCATTTCCAACATATGTTTTGCGACACTATAACATGGGCGTCATAAAAATAGGAATAATTTGTGAAATTATCAAAACAATGTGCGGAAAACATTCCTGCTAAGAAATTTTGCGACACCAATACTGCAAATCCCGTCCACATGTCTCGTTAACAAGTAAAAACCAAAAAACCAAAAAAAAAAAAAGAAAAAAATCTAGATGCCTAGACGATTCCTATTCTTTATGTTGTCTCGACGGCTGCTTTCTATGAAATCTCCCCAGTTTCTTTATCACTCTCTCCATGAGTTACAATCATAGTTGAGACATTGTTGAATTAGGAAAATATATCTTCATCCTCCCTCTCATTTCAGGTTTTTAAGGTGGAATTCCATATATTTTTCACACCATTGTATTTTTGTGATCGCAAAACCTTAATTTGCTAATGGAGATTCATTCTCGCAAGAGGAAGTTGTGAGTTTTCAATTATATCTTTTCTTATCTACTATTTTTTTTTTTGGAAGTAAATGTCAGGTCTTTTATAATTCAATGAGGTTACATATAACGATCCACCATAGTAGGGTTAACAGAGTAACCATTACCTATGTAAACCCATCTTTTTAAGCTATTAAGCCCAGCCAGAAAAGCCCTTACAAAATCCATGAACAATTAAATGGTACAGGGAATATGGCTAATCTGCAACATCGGTAAATCCCTGAACCCAAGTCCAGGTACAAAACCCTACATTCAAGCCCAATTACCAAACTGTAACAAAGCCAACAAACCATGCCCAACTATTAGCCCAGAACCAGCTACTATGGGCACACAAAAATCTGAGCAACCTAACCACAGAAGCATCGTCGCTGCCAAAAACACCATTCAACGAAACTGCAGCCACCCATGTCGATTCCACTGTCACCATCTTCAGAGCCGCCTCCCATAGTGTCACCTTCGTCGTAAACTCCATGACCTACATCAACGATTAACCTGGAGTCAGCATCCCCTACAACCTTGCCACGTGAGATCCTCTTACCGAGCCACCATGTTGCTTCGACCCAAAACCCAGGCGTCGCCACAGCGCAAGAACCAGCTCGACCCAACCCAAGTCTTATAGCGCCGTCATTGAACCTCGATCCGGCAACAAGACTCCACTCCAAATCACCACCATCAACAGCACCGCCAAAACCCGACAGCACTTGCAGCCAACCAAAATTCTTCAAAGAAAACGACCCCAATGACGACGTCAGAAGAGATTCTATTATAGGACGAAGGTATTTGCGGGAATTCCATCCCTTACAGCAGCGAACCCCTAACCCTAGCAGAGCCACTCTACTAGGTTTCATAGATTGTTTGAGAATTTTTCTGATCTAGTATTCTTGATCTATAGCATTTTGTCTCCATTTGACTTCTGGTTCACTATAACATTTGTATCCTCCTACTGAGGCCTCATGTAACATTTGAAGACTACTGAGGCCTCCTGGATGGATCCGATACTCAAGTACATGGTTAATGGCTTAGCCTCGGAGGACAAGATCAAGGCCCGAAGATTACAGCTAAGGTTAGCCCAGTACACAATTATGAATGGCAAGTTGTACAGAAGGGGTCATAGTTTCCCCAATCTCAAATGCATCACACCTGAAGAGGGCCACAATATACTAAAGGACATACAAGGGAGTGTATGCGGTAACCACTCAAAGGTCCGATCTCTTACACACAAGGCTCTACGAGCTGGGTATTTTTGGCCAACTATGTCAGCGCTAGCTCAAACAATATCAAGTTCTTGCCATAAGTGTCAAATGTACGCAAACATCCCAAGGACACCGCCTATCGCTCTCTCCATTCTCCTTGCACTACGTATAAAAAATAAATAAATAAAACTAGTTCACAACTTTAGAGTAAACATACACGCATCATCGACTCCCGAGCCAGCAGCCTGTTTTCTTACGGGGTGTTGTCCTTCGCGCGTACCTGGTCGAGTTCGATCTCTTTTAAGTCTGCCAACATGGATCACACGGACTTCTCGTCCGCCAACCCATATTCGGAAAGTAGCTGCTTGATTAGCTTCTTCGGGATCAGCCACACTATCAGAGACAGCAGGCCCATAGACTGGGTGGACTCCGGAAGTACTTGAGGGCCCTTCTTGGCCTTCTTCACTTCAGTCCTCACATCCTTCCCGGTATAGGTCACCTCCTTCTTATCACCACTGCGGTGACGATGCCAGTGAACCCTCTTCCTTTTCTTCCCAGGAAGCATTAGCCCCTCACTACCTAGGGACCCGCTGGAGAGGAAGGCATGGGAACCCGACGCCTTAGACTTCTCTAGGTCCACTGCAGTGACGGTAGTCCTGGCTGGATCTTCCCTCTTCTATATCTGAGCATTAGGGTCTGGTACTTCATATCCTTCATCCAGTATCACTAGCAGAATGTCTTCAATCGAAGGCCTAGTCTTCTTGCCTGCAAGATCAACATCGATCTTGACAGCATCCTCCCCTTGGCTTATCAACCTATCCATCAGCTTTAGGTCGTCCATCCCGTCCTCTTCTTTTCCCTTCCTCGGTTTCCTCTTCGATACTTTGATTGCAAGAAGAGTAGTATATCACAGTTAAGAGCCGTCATTGCAAAAAAAAAAAAAATTACTCCTTATACGCCATCTCACCAGGTACTCTTCCAAGTCCTAACCTATCAAGTATATAATGTCAGATGAACCTATATGAACTCCTCTCTTCTGGATTAGTCCATACGGTGTACACCCTTGCTATGTGTTTCTTCTCTATGTCAGTTAAAGTGTACGTTTGGTCCATGATGGCCTGAAAGGTACTGGTCAACTGCCACTTCCTATTCCTTATCTGCCACTGCCCTCAGGCAAGGAACACCTTGTTCTTCCATTTCTTGCTTTGCGAAGTAGGTAAGTCGGTCACGAGGGGCTCGTAGTCCCGGGATGTGAACGCAATGGTACTTTCACACTTCTTCTTCTTTGAGTACAAAGCTCGATACATGGCCCGAAACTCATTTATTGTCGACCAACCTTGCTAGCACAAGTCCCACATGGCCATCATACTCAGGAGCTACCTCCATGCATTGGGAGTTAATTGTCCCGGTGACAAATTTAGCATCATAAGCATATATTGCACAGGTCTCGGTAACGGCAATGAGAGCTCCTGGTTAAATTAGTTCTCGTGGAGCGCCACCCACCCAGGCGGAGGGTTGCAGGCCATCTCACCAGGACCCAGCAGCCTAAGTTTCACTTCATCCGGTATTGCCCACCATCGTCTGAGGGAACTGATCTCCTTCATCGTCATGCTCTTACCAGGCTTGTCTCAGATCGTCCTGTCAACCAGCATGTACCTACGTATGGGTATACCTTCAGGAATAGCAACAGTTACATCGTCCCTGGACCCCGGATGCCCTTCGCTTTCGCCAACCTCCTCACTTCATGAACTCTCCGAAACCAGCCCTGTCAAGGATGGGGTTTCCTCAGCCTGGTACCTACCCCAGGTACCGCTGCTAGCCAAATAGCTATCAATAGCTTGCTCCACTTGCCTCACAGAGGTTCTGTAAGATGATCCTTCTTCCCCATCGATAGCTCTTGTTTCTAATTCCATCCTAAAAGAAATCCTACGTGTATCTAGCCTTGGAGTCTGGTGTATCTAGAATCAGAAACAAAGGAATCAGCCTAGAATCACGTATCTAGGGATCCGTTGAAGTGTGGATCACTCCCCACTCCAACTTCAAAACCAGGAAACCCAACAAACCCAAGAAGAAACCCAACAAACCCAAAAAAAAAAAATATACCAGAATACCCAAATCATTGCTTCAAGGATTTCTACCCACTTTCGCATCCAATTCATGTTAGGACATACATAGCTTCAGCATCAAACACAATTCGAAAAAAAGATATTCTCACACACACAAACAAGCACAAACCCAGAAAGATGCAAAACAAAATACCAAGAAAAACCGAGCAACTCCCCATAACAGTGAAATTAGATCTTCTTACCTCTCTCTACTGCAGTCGCTCGCTCCCCCCAAGCTTTTCCAAATAGCCTCAATCCTTCGTCTCTCCTCTCCAAATCAACAGCGACAAAAGCAAGCGCTGGAATTTCAAGAGTGTTTTTTGAGAACTCACGAAAAGTGAAGCAGAGTAGCAGTTTTCCCTCTTAAATTCTAGCCAAGGTGAGTCGTAACCGTAGAACACAAAGAGTCGCCAACCGCAGGATCATGCCACGTGTCAAAATCTTGAGATGGAGGAGGTTGAGATCGCTTGGGGCCATCTTCAAAATCTTGGACATCGATCCTTGACTTTCTTTAGTTTGTTTGAAGGCTATAGAGAGAGAGAGGGGATAAGGTTTTGCTAATGTCTCAGAAACAAGAAGAAACAGAGGGAGAGAGAGATAGAGAAAGAGAAAGAGAGGGGTGGATAAGATTGTGTGCTGTACGTTAGGACCCATAACCCAATATAAATTAAAAATTAAAAAATTATCAATGATAGCATGACTTGCATTTTAAAAAAGAACAACATAAAAGTTTTAGGGCCGGTACGGGATTAATTCGGGAGCGAAACATGCATACCGATTCCGTCCCGTTTCAAACGGTAAGGTTCAGTATTGTACCGAACAGTGAAAAATGAAAAAATGAAACCGTACCGGCTAAATTTGGGACGATACCGGGTCTGGTTCGGTACTTCGGTTTTGAATGCCCACCCCTACTCAAAATGGCCATGAAAGGCCGTCGGAGGAGGTGGAGCCGCGATGGCTCATGGTGGCCGGAATTTCAATTTCGAAACTCCAAAAATATATATGCAATATTATACTCAAAATAAAGCCCACGAGGTAAAGAACAACTTTATACCTTAGGGTTTCTCCAAATCCTCCGGAAAATCACTCAATCTTCTCTCCTTTGATTCGTCGTGCACACTTGATGATAGGTCTTGAAACATATATCAATAGAAAGCCAGTGAAGAGAGGAAGAGAATGGTGTAAAAATTATCACCGGATTTGGCGTCGGTGACGGAGGATCTGATCTAATTAAGCTAGGGGTAAGGTGAAATGACCAAAATGCCCCTCACACAAAAATACTCATAACTTTCTCGTTACAAATCCGTTTAACAAACCGTTTGCGCCTACACTCTCGTATTGTCGTGCTCTATTATTCCATGCTAAGAAAATAATTTTTGAAACTCCATAAAAATAATTTCCTATTAGGAAGGCTAATTTAATGATATGATGACTTGAAATATCTAAATGCAATGCAACTAGGTTAAGGGATAGTAGTTCCGAGTACGGGGTGTTACAACCTACCCCCTTAAAGAAATTTCATTCTTGAAATTTAGCATTAGAAGAGATGTGGGTATTGAGCCCGTATTTAAGAGTGT
The DNA here is from genome assembly GCA_002564525.1 of Rosa multiflora. Taxonomy (NCBI): domain Eukaryota; kingdom Viridiplantae; phylum Streptophyta; class Magnoliopsida; order Rosales; family Rosaceae; genus Rosa; species Rosa multiflora. The sequence continues at coordinate 35,212 of BDJD01012179.1, read as the reverse complement.
GCAAAACACGGTACAAACCGGCCAAACCAATCAAAACCAACCAGTAAATATGGTTTGGTTAAGGTTTTTTAACTTTAAAAATTGAAAGCCGGTTCAATACTGAACCACACCATTTATAAATTGGATTGGTTTGGTTTCTCTTTTGCTTAAACTGCAGAAACCGAACCGACCAGTATGTTTAAAATGTAATAAGAAATTATATATATATATATATATATATATGTCCAGTTATTCTCAATAAGTTCTTAATATCCAATTATAACTTTATTCTCAAATGATATACTACCATATCGAATCCAATGCCCAAAGGCCTAGAAGTCTAATATATAATCGCTACGATTAATTTAATCCTCTCATATCATATCTCATTCTCTCATTCTCCAACCTTTAATACTACCATATTAACTTATTAAGCTAGTGTTTATAGCTAAGCCATCAAATAAGTTAATCACTTTGAATCTAATCTAAACTTTGGTTTTTGAATATTGGTTTTGGATTTGATTATTGTATTTTAAATTTAGATTACGCTTATTTAATATAATTTTTATTATTTAGATTGAATTTTACTCGAATTTTTTTCATAAATAGTATGTTTGTATAATATAGGTTGAAACCGCCTAACCGACCGAACCAAACCATCTTTAATTGGATTGGATCGGGTTAAGCTTATTTTTTTTAATGACCGGTTGTCCAAAATGCTTAAACCGCTCACTTTAGTATAGAAAAGGTTTATAGTCAAAACCGATCCAACCTAATCTGTATGCAGACCTACCCGCATTTTCTCCTCGGGTTCCCAAGTGGCTTCTTCCACTGCATGGTTCCTCCATAATACTTTCACCAAAGGGATTGTCTTAGTACGAAGTATTTGATCCCTTCGATCCAAGATCTCCACCGGAGCAGCTGCTCCTCATAAGTCAAATCCTCCTCTAACGAAATTGGTTGTGATTCCATAACATGAGAAGGGTCCGCTATATACATCCAAAGCATGGACACATGGAAAACATTGCGGATCCTATAAAGGTCAGGAGGTAAGTCTAAGCGATAAGCTACAGGACCAACTTCCTCTGTAATCTTATAAGGACCAATGAAATGAGGGCTCAACTTTCCCCGCTTTTCGAACTGCACAATTCCTTTCCAAGGAGACAACTTCAAGAAGACTTGATCACCCACACTAAACTTAAGATCCCTCCTTCAAATATCTGCGTAACTTTTTTGCTTACTTTAAGCTGTCTTATGTCTCTCTCTAATAAGATGGATTTTGTCTGTAGTCATTTGTACATACTCAGGTCCCAAAAGTCTTCTCTCACCAACCTCATTCCAACACACTGGGGTTCTACACTTTTTCCCATACAAAGCTTCATAGGGAGCCATTCCAATACTTGAGTGGTAACTGTTGTTGTAAGCAAACTCCATCAAGGGCAAATGAACATCCCAACTTCCCTTGAATTGGAGAACACACGATCTCAACATGTCCTCCAATGTCTAAATAGTCATCTCAGATTGTCCATCTGTTTGTGGGTGAAATGTAGTACTAAACTTTAACTTAGTCCCCAAAGCATCCCGTAAACTATCCCAAAATCTAGAGGTGAACCGAGAATCCCTATCTGACATAATACTTACAGGAGCACCATGCAAGCAAACAATCTCATCAACAAACAACTTCGCCAGATTCTCTAGAGAGTAAGTCTCTACGATTGGCAAGAAATGTGCAGATTTAGTGAGTTGGTCAACAATCACCCAAATTCCATCATGACCACTCTGAGTACGAGGAAGCTTGAACAAGAAGTCCATGGTAATATGTTCCCACTTTCATTCCGAAATGGGCAATGGTTCCAAGAGACCAACAGGTTGTTGACGTTGAGCTTTGACTTGCTGGCACACTAAACACTTGCTAACAAAATTGGCAATTTCCCTCTTCATACCCGACCAACAATAATGCTCTTTGAGTGTATGGTACATCTTTGTACTTCCTGGGTGCATAGCATATGCCGAACTATGAGCTTCCTCAAGAATCTCTCGTTTAAGTACCTGATCATTTGGAACATACAATCTAGTACCCATAACTGAAGCTCAATCATCTCTAATTGTATAGTCCACCCTTGCACCATTAGTCGCTTCTTCCCATAGCTTCATTTGTAAATAATCATGTTGTTGTGCTTCTTTCACTTGATCAATTAACATAGGCCTTACTTGGAAGCTAGCTAATAACGCACCCGGCTGATTCACAAAGGCTAACTCCTGACTTTCTCAACTTAACTAAAAGAGGCAAGTGATGCCCCTGCATATGTGCCAAGAAACCAAATGTTGTTACCCTCTTGCTAAGAGCATCAGCAACAACATTAGCTTTTCCAGGATGGTACTTAATGGTGTAATCATAGTCTTTAATCAACTCCATCCATCTCCTTTGTCTCAAATTCAATTCTTTTTGGGAGAAAATATATTTGAGGCTTTTGTGATATTTGAAAATCTGACAAGTGGCCCCACATAGATAATGCCTCCAAATCTTTAGTGCAAAGACCACTACAGCAAGCTCCAAATCGTGGGTAGGATAGTTTAATTCATGTGTCTTGAGTTGCCTAGAAGCATAAGATACCACTTTACCGTGTTGCATCAATACACAACCCCAACCTCGTAGAGATGCATCACTATAAATGACAAACTCACCACTATCATCTGGAAGGGTCAACACTGGAGCAGAAGTTAAACGCTTCTTAAGCTCTTGAAAGCTTTGCTCACACTCCTCTGACCACATAAATCTAACACCTTTCCTAGTTAAGCGAGTGAGAGGTCAGACTATTCTAGAAAATCCATCAACAAAGCGACGATAATAACCAGCAAGGCCGTGGAAATTCCTAACCTTCATAACACTAGTAGGCCTCTCCCACCTAACCACTACTTCAACTTTCTGTGGATCAACAAGGACTCCATCCGCGCTGAGATCACATGCCCCAAGAATGCTACCTTATCTAACCAAAACTCACACTTACTGAACTTGGCATACAACTGTTTTTCCCTCAAGATCTGCAATACCCTTGTCAAGTGTTCTGCATGCTCCCTCTTTGTAGTACCCCGGAAATTTGTCATTTATTTTCAGAGGATTTTCCGGAATCTAAATTGTGGTTATAGGACTGTTTCGTGACTCGTGGAAGGAGCGGAAGTGTTTCGGATTAATTTTCATTCGGAAAATATGACTTTAGGGTTGGCGCAAAAGTTGACTTTTGATACGTTGAGATTCTCAGAAACTTCACTAAAGTTGTAGAGCACATCGATACGAGTTCGTGAACATATGGAACGCGTCAATCAGAGTTCGTATGAGGAAGTTATGGCCATTGTAAGAAGTTTCCATTTTGATATAAATAAAAGTTTCCCAAAGGGGAAATTTACTATTTTCATTTGGTTTCCATTTTCAGAAACTGATATCTCTCTCTCTTCTCTCTCGGCTGCACCTTCAGAAACAAAATAATCCGACTGACCCTACCTGGACCTGGTTTTTCCGGCCAACTGCGGCGGTCTCCGGCGACGAAACTTTCCAGATAAGATCGTCTCCTCCGTCTAGTCGTCCCTGTGGTGTCCTCTAGCACCGATTCTCAGTGGTGGCGGCGCAGTTGGGTGTTTTCTGACCCGATCGGTTCTCCCATCTCCGACGTCGGCGGGGCTTCAAGTTGAGCTTGGGGAGCTCAGAGCAGCCTCCTTGATCGATCCTTGGTGGTTGTTTGGATCGATTCACGTAAAACTTGGTTAAACTCAGATTGGATTACTGTTCACGGCTTGTGAGGTAGTTTTCGACCCTTTATGCTTGTTTTTTGACTTCGAGCTAGTTATGAAAGTCCACAAGCATGCTTAGATGAAGAACTTTGATGTTGGGAGTCTTGTGAAATATTGAGTTTTGGCCGGCGACGGTGCACCACCGCCTGTGGAGGCGTTCCGGCGGTGTTCCGGCCACTTAAGGAACTGTTTTTGGTATTATATATGTTCTACTCGTTGATACGAGTTTTTTGATATATAATAAGCAAATTTTGGAGTTCGAATGGATTTGTTATGATTTTACCGTTTCATATCGTTGAATTTATTTGATCCGTGAGGATTCAAGCTTCTGATCGACTTGTGGTTTGGACACCTCGATCGTGGAAGTACTCTGGAGACTTAGGGAGGTCTCGGATGAGGTGTCGCCTCAATTGACGTTACTCATGGGGAATTGGGTTCAAAACGGGGGTTTCGAACTTTAATCACTTCGTGATTCGTGCACTGAATCAAAACCCTATGTGTTCAGGTGCTTGTTGAACGGATTGCGGCGATTGTGCTTGTTTTGGTTCTCGTGTGAAGACACAGCGGGATTCAAAGGTGAGTAATCTCACAAGGTTCATTAATGAACGGATTACCTTTATCATTTGGTGAGTAAATCTCACGATATTTGTTATGAGTAGGATCAATATTTGTTATGAGTAGGATCGATTAGGATCGATATTTGTTATGAGCATGATTACCCTATTGTCTTGGAGTTATTAGGTTAACTACGACTATAGTTGGTATTAGTGGTATTCCTAAGTGAATAACCACATTTATATATATATTTACGTGAAATATATATGTATTGATGAATCTTTGTGATGATTGTCATGTAAAGCTTGTGTGGGAATATCTGTGTAATGAATCATTGAAATCAATGTGATGAATCTTTGTGATGATTGCTATCTGCGTGATGACAGGCAAAATCTATGTGATGATCGCTATCTGTGTGATGATTGGCGATATCTGCGTGAATCTATGTGATGATCGCTATCTATGTGATGACCAGCAATATCTATGTGATGATTAGTAGGATGATCGCTATCTATGTGATGACCAGCGATATCTATGTGATGATTAGTGATTAGTAGGACTAGCGATATATATGTGATGACCAGCGATATCTGTGTGATGATTAGTAGAATGATTGCTATCTACATGATGACCGGCAAAATCTGTGTGATGATCAACTGGACAATTGAAATCTATGTGATGATCCTTCAAATCTATGTGATGATCAGTAGGATGATGAATATCTGGGTGATGACCGGTGGAATCTGTGCGATGATCAGTGTGATGACTGCTCGGTAGCGGAGCTGAATTGTTATTAAGTTAACAATAATCGAGAAGACTGCTGTGATGGTTGGGGCTACCTACAGACGTCAGAGTGTGGGACTTCAATGACTACTTTGACTTGAATTGCTTGACTTAATGTGACCTCCTGAACTAAATTATATGCAGGGGTTACTATGAATTGTTTTGCTTGTTTTGGTATATGATTGCCTTGTTTCTACTTAATTGTATTGATTGATGGTTTAATTTATATTAAGAGCCATAGTGGTGACGAATTGTACTCTGTGGTGAGGATAGGAAGGTGATTCATCGCTTTCACCTTGATGTCATGTTGATGACAAAAGGCTCCTAGGGGGGAAAGGGAATGAATGTATTTGGAACTCGCCTTAGTGCGTTAGAATGGCGACAAACATTGCTTGAGGAAGTCTTGTTTGACCGAAAATTTGTGTAATTGGATGCTAGGATTTAGGATCTAAGCATGAGGCTTTAGTCACCAGTTGACTTATGTAGGCACGATATGGAAGGATATGGAATTGATGGCCGTAGGTGTGAGATATGTGCATATCGTGTTTAGGTTGAGGTGACTTGAAAATGTGTTTTGCTTTGTGATTTTGAGTTTACTCATACGAGCTTGCAAAAGCTTACCGGGTTTTGTTGTGTGGCAACCTGGTACACTATTCAAACGGTGTAGGGGTTAATCTTGCAGGTCAGGATAATCGTGGCTGAAGCGGTGGAGGCATCCTTGCAGCTTTACGGTAGGAAGCCATTTTTGTGACTTTACCTTTGATAAGGACTTCCGTTGTATAGTTAACTCTGACCAGCATTTACGTTTTATTTTGTTGTTGACAATTTAATTCGTAAGCATTGTAATATATGACTCTGTGGAGCGGGTCAATATTGACATAGTGGGTTCAGGGCATCAATATGTACTTGGATTAAAAGGGAAAAAATTTCTAGGTATTTTGTATTGATGGCTGAACGTTTCACACATATGTAATTACGAGATTATATATATCAATTTTCATGTGTGTAAAATTAGGGCCGTGACACTCTCACTCCTAGAATAGACCAATATGTCATCATATATGTTTGTCTATACTGTGCAATCAATTAAACTTACACATCTTTTGAATTCAAAATGAAGATAAATATAAGGTGAAGATTTAAAAGCATTTTTTGTTCCTTTCAATTTCTTTTTGTGCCATTCAAAATTAAGGGCTATATAAGATTGGAACTTACATGAGAAGCAATGAATAATAGAAGAAAGTCCAATGTAGTTTAAAGTCATTTTCTTATTCCAAATTCTACGTTAGAACGTTGCTTAATCAATCTAAATGTATACTATGTAATTAGTTAAATTTACACATCTTTTGAATTCAAATTATATATATACTATTTAAAGGTTTGCTATTGTAGCGTAGGAACAGTTCTTGCTTAGTAACAGTGACGGTTAAGCGGAGCTAATATCAAAAAAGACGGTTTTGCCCTCATTATTTTAGTTTTACGACACTGTCATCCACCCTCGGTATAAACTCTCATCTTCAGCCATGCCTCTCTCTCGCAGCTGTGCCAAAAGCACTAGAAAGGTGAAGATTGAAACATTTTTTTTTCCTTTTAATTTCTTTTTGTGTCTTTCAAAATTAAGGGCTATATGTATGAGATTAGACCTTACGTGAGAAGCAATGAATAACGGAAGAAAGTTCAATATAGCTTAAAGCCATCTTTTTATTCCAAATTCTATGTTAAGACTTTGCTAAATCAATTCAAATGTGCAATATCGCTTAATCATCCTTATTCCATCTTCACTATAGTATTGTCACATTTAGTAAATGGTATGTTGAGGTTGTGAAGATAATAGTACTTTTAGAAGATAATAGTGATCTTATAGGTTGAAAATTTTGAATTATTTAACTTTAGATGATTTGAAGTTTACAAATTTCACATAACTTGTCAAATATATACTTTGGAAGATTATAATAGAATCAAATACGATATTGAGCTAGAAAGACTTCTACATACCTGTGTAATGGGAAGAATGAGATAAATGCGCGGCATAGTAGGTAACCACTGAAGCATGCATGCCCTAACTGTCATATTTGCATCCCGTTTGCCAAAAATTCGCCGAGTAAAAAATAAAAATATCCATAATATAAAACAGATCAATGGCTAATCGTAAAGCAACATATATCCACATCAATGTCACGTCGCATTGGAAGCACAATTTATACTAAACAATTACATGAATGTAGCTGACAAAAGAATTAAGGAGGACACCAAATGCACAAGCAATTAAAAATATCTTATCTTCCCATATTGGAAAATATTTTGTTGGCTCATCATCACTTGAATTAAGTATTCTCTCTGATAATATTTGCCACGTTGTACTCGCTCCATGCCCAGCTCCATATTCTTTGTCAGACTCCCTCGTTAAATTTTGATATGAACTACTATTGATTAACAGACAATATATATAATTAGATACTTACAAAATTGTTTAAATCAAAATTTTAGCTTCATATAAAGTCTTACAATATTCATCTATAAATCTATACTATTATTAAGATAATAGAGTTTGTTTTCTAAAACTGAATTTTTTTACCAGTTTAACCTTTATTTATTAAAAAACTATGAATTATAATTAATCAACAAGGATAATATGGTAAATTGTATAATAGAAAACAAAAGAACAAAAAAAGTCAATAAATGTGGTAGTCTACACACATTGTGGGTGGGCCCTGCTAGTTTTTTTTATTATCTGCATGCTATGATGCATGTTTATTTAAAAAAATAAAAGATAAAGAATCTAACTTTAACTCAATTGCTACATCAAAATAAAAGATAAAGAATCTAACTTTAACTCAATTGCTACATCACTAAGCTAGTTGATGTTGATCACATCTGAATCTTATTTATGAGATAACTGTAAACACTGACCGCTAATTATAACCCAACTAATTAAAGATCTAATTTTTTAACAAGCACAAATCACTTCTGAAAATGTAATGAACAATATGGATATGAAGTTAGGAGAAAACTGATAGTTAGGACATGTATGTGATTATAGAACTACAAAATGAAATCTTACAGATGGAACTAAAGGCTTGCACAGTTCCAGTTTGAATTATTGTATGCACTTTTAGAATATTAATCTCTACGTTGGTGTTGTTGGTTTTAAGAGTTTACTTATAGGAAACCTTATAGGATTAGGAAACTTGAAGAATATGAAAATAATACTTTGAGGCTAGGAAAAGATTACTTGAGAGGATGTAAGATGTGAGTTCATGATGTCATCAACAAGATGAAGATGACCTTCCTATTCAAGTTGTTAAAAATCATAAGCAGTGGCGGAGCCGGGAATTTAACTTTACTGGGGCAAAAAAAAAATATAAATATAAAAACATACAAAATCTTTAAATGTAATTTCTATCTATTACAATGGTAATTGTTCTCGACTAGATTTCATATCACATTACGATGACAACTTGAAATTGGAGGATGATTTCCAGGATCAGAAGGATATTTTTCATTAACGTTGGGACAAGGCTTTTCAGAATTACTATAATTTTTCTTTGTTTTTTTTACGAGGGATGACTCCAATGAGGTATTTATACTGGACGACTCCTCTGCACCAAGATTTTCTTTTCTTTTAAAGTATCTGAACATATTTGAATGAAGAATAGAGAAGTAGTGAGAACCAAAAGAAACGACTACATCAATACTCTTCACAAAAGAATTGATTGAGAATTGTTACTTGATGAGATATATATATATATATATATATATTGATGTAATAGAATATTTTGTTAATTGTTTTTCTATTGGACTTCAAAATCTGAAAGTAATAAAGAAATAGAAATCATTAAACGTAAAAGGATATAGGAAAGAAAAATATTATATGATTCGTATAAAAAAAATATTATATGATAGTAATAGAAGGTCAAACATGGGACGGGTAAAGCCCATCAAAAAGAAAAGAAAAGAAAGAAGAGTACATTTATCAAGTTGAGAAAATAATATAAAAATATATAGTATAAACCTGATATTAATATGTATATAATATATATATTTGTTTTTTTTTTTTTGAAAAGCTGAGTGGGGCACTGGACCCAGTGGGCCCCTGCCTCCCTCCGCCCTTGATCATAAGAGTATGTGGAGATTGCCACAATGCCACTAAATATAGTCCCAAGATCACTAAGATAAATGTTTTCCAATTTAAAGACGAAACGTGTTCGTTTGAAGATTTCTGGTGATAGAGTTTTAGTAGCCTCAAAGGCATTAGAGAAGACTGTAAAACCATATGATTTGTCCCCATATTACGTACCATAATTGGGATCTAGGATCAGATGCTCATAGTTTAACTGGGGAAAATGTAATCGAGTTTTATTAGTGACACATTGGATACGTTTTGGTGGACTACAATGCCACACTTTGCCACACTTGGTTATACCACAGGTATGTAATGATCTTTCTCCATCCCTATGTTCCCACACTCGGAAAATATCTTATCTTCCCATATTGAAAAATATCTCGTTAGCTCATCATCACTTGGATTAGGTATTCTCTTTGATAACATTCTTTTTTAGTCATTCAAAATTAAGAGCTATATGACATTGGAACTTACATGAAAAGCAATGAATAACAAAAGAAAATCCAATGAAGCTTAAAGCCTTCCTATTCCAAATTCTACATTAAGACTTTGCTTAATCAATCCAAATGTGTAATATCGCTTAATTATCCTTATTCCACCTTCTATATAGTATTGTCACATTTAGTAAATAGTATGTAGAGGTTGTGAAAATAATAGTACTTTCAGAATATAATAGTGATCTTATAGGTTGGCAATTTTGAATTATTTAACTTTAGATGACTTGAAGTTTACAAATTTTACATAACTTGTCAAATATATACTAACTTTAGAGGAGTATAATCAAATAAATACAAAATTGAGCTAGAAAGGCCTCTACATACCTGTGTAATAGGAAGAAAGAGATAAATGCGCGGTATAGTAGGTAACCACTGAAGTATGCGTGCCCTAACTGTCATATTTGCATTCCGTTTGTCAAGAATTCGCATAGTAAAAACTAAAATATCTAAGGCATAAAACAAATCAATGGCTGATTGTAAACCAACATATATCCACATCAAGATCACGTCCTATTGGAAGCACAACTTATCATCAACAATTACAAGAATGTAGCTGATAAAAGAATCAAAGAGGACACCAAATGCACAAGTAATTACAAATTTCATTGGCTCATCATCACTTGGATTAAGTATTTCTTTGAAAATATTTGCCACGTTGTACTCGGTCCATGCCCTTCTCCATATTCTTTGTTGGATTCCCTCGTTAAATTTTTATATAAACTATTAATCAAGAGACAATATATATAATTAGATACTTACAAAATCATTTAAATCGAAATTTTAGCTTCATATAAAGTCTTATAATATTCATCTATAAACCTTTTTTTATTATATACATACTAAGGTGCATGTTTATTTAAAAAATAAAAGATAAAGAATCTAACTATAACTCAATTGGGACATCACTAGGTTGTTGCTGGTTGATCATATATGAATCTTATTTTTGAGATAACTGTAAACACTGACCACTAATTATAACCCAATCAAATATCCAACTTTTTAACAAGCACAAATCACTCTTACAAATTTAACGAACAATATGGATATGAAGTTAAGAGGAAATTGATAGTTAGGACATGTATGTGATTATAGAACTACAAAATGGAATCTTACAGAGATAACTAAGGGGCTTGCACAGTTCAAATTTGAATTACTAAATGCACTATTTAGAATATTAATCCCCACATTGGTGTTGTTGATGTTAAGAGTTTACCCTTGTAAAAAATATTGTAGGATTAGGAAACTTGAAGGATATGAAAATAATACTTTGAGGCTATGAAAAGATTACTTGGGAGGATATAAGATGTGAGTTCATGATGTTGTCAACAAGATGAAGATGACCTTCCTATTCGAGTTATTAAAACCTTAAGAGTATGTGTGGATTGTCATTATGCCACTAAATACAGTTCCAAGATCACTAAGAGAAATATTTTCCTATTTAAAGATGAAACATGTTCGTTTAGAGATTTCTGGTGATGGGGTTTTGGTAGCCTCAACGGCATTAGAGGACTGTAAAACAATATGATTTGTCCCCATATTACGTACCATAATTGGGATCCGGGATCAAATACTCATAGTTTAACTGGGGAAAATGTGATCGAGTTTCATTGGATACGTTTTGGTGGACTACTATGTCACATTTTGTCACACGGTTATACGTATACATTTCTACAAGTCCAATAATGTAATGTTTTTTCTCTATCCCTATGTTCCCACACTCGCACTACAATATCTTATCTTCCCATATTGGAAAATATCTTGTTGGCTCATCATCATTGGAATTAGGTATTTTCTTTGATTACATTCTTTTTCTGTCATTCAAAATTAAGAGCTATATAACATTAAAACTTACATGAGAAGCATTGAATAATAGAAAAAGTCTAATGTAGATTAAGCCATCTTCCTATTCCAAATTCTACACTTGAACGTTGCTTAATCAATCCAAATGTATACTGTGTAATTAATTAAACTTATACATATTTTGAATTCAAAATGAAGATATATATAAGTTGAAGATTGAAACACATATTTTTTTCCTGTTAATTTCTTTTTGTATATTTCAAAATTAAGAGCTATATAAGATTAAAACTTATATAAGAAGCAATGAATAATGGAAGAAAGTCCAATATAGCTTAAAGCCATCTTCCTATACCAAATTTACATTAAGACTTTGCTTAATCAATCTAAATGCGCAATACTACTGTAGAGGATATTAGATCAGATAGAAGAAAATCAAAAGAACCTAAACTTGATATATCCCATTAGCAGATCCAAAGTATTCCATGAGTACTATTTTAGAGTCCACATTATACGAAACAATTTTGGCTAACCATTAATACATAAACAAAATTGTTGTATATATAAGATTTTAGTTTTCAACTACTAATTAATATCTCTATAGTATTGTCACATTTAGTAAATGGCAGGTAGAGGTTGTGAAGATAATAGTACTTTCATGAGATAACAGTGATATTATAACATAGAAGTTTTGAATTATTTAACTTTAGATGACGTGAAGTTTACAAATGTGCTCAAACTTGTCAAATATATACTAACTTTAGAGGAGTATAATCAAATCAAATACGAAATTGAGCTAGAAAGGCTTCTACATACCTGTGTAATGGGAAGAATGAGATAAATGCGATATATAGTAGGTAACCACTGAAGCACGCGTGCCCTAACTGTCATATTTGCATCCCGTTTGCCGATAATTCGCCGAGGACAAACAAAAATATCCAAGGCATAAAATAGACTAATGGTTGATTGTAAAGCAACATATATCCACGTTAAGGTCACGTCCCATTGGGAGCACAACTTATCCTCAACAATTACATGAATTTAGCTGATAAAAGAGCCAAGGAGGACACCAAATGCACAAGCAATTACAAATATCTTATCTTCCTAGATTGGAAAATATATCGTTGGTTTATCATCACTTGGATAAAGTATTCTCTCTGATAACATTCTTTCTGTGTCATTCAAAATTAAGAGCTATATAACGTTAAAACTTATATGAGAAGCATTGAATAACAGAAAAAGTCTAATGTAGCTTAAGCCATCTTCCTATTCCAAATTCTACGTTTGAACCTTGCTTAATCAATCCAAATATATACTGTGAAACTAATTAAACTTACACATCTTTTGAATTCAAAATGAAGATAAATCTAAGTTGAAGATTGAGACACATTTTTTTTTCCTTTTAATTTCTTTTTGAGGCACTGCAGCTCTAAGCTTTTTGTAGTTCTTTTTCTCTTTTTCTCCAGAGTTGAATGTACTTGTGTTGTCCTCCCATATAGGGGCGTAGGGACACTAGGGCGAGAAGGGTCAATTGCCCCTTCTCACTAAGCTGTCATTGATTGAAAAATTTGATACTTATATACATACTTATATTTAATATATTAGTTTGACCCTTCTAACATGAGAAAATGAAAAGAAATAGTAAAGGTTGTGGACTTTTGTCTCATTCACCCATAACTTCATAGTTTGGACGTACTCCACCATCTTTTAATTTTTTTATTATATTTTATTCATATGCTCTTCTATATTTTATTCATATGCTCTTCATTGATCAATTAATCAATGACAATTTCGTTAAATATATATTTAGGTTTCAATTAATCAATGACAGTTTCATTAAATATATATTTAGGTTTCAATTAATCAATGACAGTTTCATTAAATATATATTTAGGTTTCAATTAATCAATGACAGTTTCATTAAATATATATTTAGGTTTCAATTAATCAATGACAGTTTCATTAAATATATATTTAGGTTTATACACTTATTTTCTTCTCTCCTGCTCATTCTCTGTTTTATCTTCTCTCGTCTTTCCACTTCTTCTCCTACGAAATGCAAGTCGAAGTCTGCTACTCTTTCTTTGATTTTTATTAGATTTATGAATCAAGGCAACATTAATCAACAAGGTAATTCATCAAATCTTAATTATAATTGTTTTATAAAAAAATTGTTATTTTTGAGTATTTTATGAATTATGATTTTTTTTTTCTATCAAAAGAATGACATATAGACGAATATATGTAAAAATTTTTTAACAATCAATATATACAATTTTATGTTATTTGATGAAGTTCATTTTTGTATAATCATTACTATTTAATTCTGACCCTCCTAGCTAACATTTTTGGCTGCGCCACTGCTCTTAGGGATCATCATAGGCCTGGCTAGGGCCGGCCCTACCTTAAATTTTACCGCTTAGGGTCGGGTCGAGTCGGACCTAGTCAAAGTCAACAAAATTTAGGGCCGGGTAGGGTCGGGCCGGGGCTTAAATATGCTAACCCTTACCCACCCGAAAAACCCAAACCGCTAAAGACGAAAAGGTCGGGTCGGGCCGACCTTCCAAATAGGGCCAAATATGGGCGAAATGGGCTAAAAAGGGCCTTATTTTGTTTAACAAAAAAAAATACATTATTTTTTTCTTCTCAAAATATGGCTCAATGATATATATAGGTAATAAAAGACTCATTGTTTTTTATTGATCATATTTAATATATATATATACACACACACACACATATATATATAGGAATTAACTTATAACATTTATTAATATTAGTTAAGGGGGTTATATTCAATTAACTATCTATACAAATCTCCCAATATTAATTGTTGTATAACAAAGAAAATAGAAATTAAAGAAAACAAAACTTATGAAATCAATTACAAAGAAAGAGATCAATTGCATATTATAGAAAAAACAGAAACATAATTATAAAAAATAAAAAATAAAAAATTATTAGGGCTTATTCGGGCGGGCTTAAAGGGCCGGGTAGGTTTAGGGCGGGCTTAGGGCCGAAGGGCCAAATAATGACCCCTAACTGCTCCCATATGTCTTTAGATGATAATTCTCATAAGCAACTGCAACTGCTGCAACATGAATGATCATAATATCTCACCTATTAGTCATAGGAATCCAGCAAATGCAATTAAGTTTACGAATTAGCAAGGACTAAATATTATTTAGTACCCTGTGGTTTGTGCCTAACATCAATTCAGTCATTCGACTTTTAATTTCATCAAAAACACCCCTGCATTATCAAATCTCATCAAATAGGTCATTCGGTCATTCCTCCGTCAACTGTATTCGTTAACTCACTGACATGGCGTGCCACGTTAGCTTCTGTGGGCCCCATCTCTAAGGCAAAATTCCCAAATTGTCCATACCTCCATTCTAACCTATAAATCCTATTACAGTCCTCACTGTTCACCTCTCTCTCTCTCTCTCTCTGAGTGTGCAATAGGAACCGACAATTTCTTCACTCTTTGACCACCGCCGAAGTTGCACCGGCACCTTTAACTTCCTCGCGGCGGCGTGAGGCGATCCTCCCTTCTCTGAACTAGCAGCGACGACGGCAGGACCAAGCCAGGAAGCTTCTCGGGTTTTCCGGCATATTTTTCGATTCCGGCCATGGCTGCAAGTGAGACCGATGGCGATAGCTTCTTCTTGGCGAGGTGAAGAAGCCTATGGTACCTTTTTGTCCATCTGTCAACTTAGGAGAGAGAATCGAAGAGGAGAAGATGTTTGCATTTTTCGACGACGTTTAATTTCAAATCGGGTCTCAAACTTGTTTCCCTTGCCAAGCTCTACCTCGCTATATACTTGAATTTAAGTTTGGAGGAGATTAGCATAAATTGGAATTTTGGAGTTACTGAACCACCGTGGTTTATTGTTCACTTCTTCTATCCAGATCCCTCTGCTCTCTTCTCTTCTTCTTCTAGACGAAGCCGCTCTGTTCATTCTCATCCTTCAACCTTCAATTTATCTCAAATGGTTGCTAATTCGTTGTCTTCGTCACAATTCATTCTCGATTGAACTCTTTTCGGGTTTAAGCTCCTCTCGATTCTACTTTAGTTCCAATCGTGTTGCAAAAATGGGTATTTTTTTTGTTTGTGCTGATACATTGTTCTGGTTTAAGTTTAAGATGGTGGATTTAGTTTGAGGGTTTAGTAAAAGTGGAAAGCAAATGTGAGGTTTTTGTAGGAATCAGAAGTAATGTTGCCTGTTGTAATTGGGAGGATGGTAAGCCGAAACAAGGTCGTGTGCAAGAAGCAGCTCGCGACATGAGGTGTGTTACTGGGAATGAAGGGATGCATTACACTTAGTTAGACAATGAATAGTGTTTAATTAACAGCTTTCTTAATGTTGGATTTGAATACACGTACCAGATATTTCAGAATGTTTGTATCAAGAACCAGATAGGTGTGTTACTTACGGCACATCATGCTGATGACCAGGTTTCTCCAACAACCATTTAGTTTAACTTTCTTTCTGCAGCTGTGTATGTTGTTTGTGCATGTGTTAATATGTTTGTAAGTTGTAATCTTAGAATGAAGGGCATTAATAGCTTATATTGCAATGATATAGGCATTACAGACAATTTGGGAATTTTGCCTTAGAGATGGGGCCCACCGGAGCTGACGTGGCACACCATGTCAGCGAGTTAACGGCTGCAGTTGAAGGAGGAATGACAAAAGGACCTATTTGATGAGATTTGATAATGCAGGAGTGTTTTTGATGAAATTAAAAGTCGAGGGACTGAATTAATGTTGGGTACAAACCACAGGGTACTAAACAGTATTTAGCCCAATTAACAATGACAGCATATATTAAGGGACAGACTAGGTTTGGCTTCTCAGAGTATATAGACCTACTATCTTGTTTTGATAAAATGAAGGAGGCAAGTGACTTACACGATCAACTTGGATTAGGAATTTATCAGTACTCTCATAGTCCTGATAAAAACCAAGCAGTCAAAGATCTTTCAAAATTAAGAGCTATATAAGATTGGAACTTACGTGAGAAGCAATGAATAACGGAATGAAGTCCAATATATACTACTACAAAAAGTGCATCACACAACACCAATCACACAACGGAACAGAAATCATCTGTCGTGTGTTTAAGTAATCTCTATTGTACAACGGTATTAATGATGTTCTGTTGTGTGAATGTCAACAAAGTGATAACTTTTTTATTAGAACTACATTGCACAACGGAATTAAGTATTGTCCGTCGTCTGAGTCTTAAAAAATTTAGCGGCAGATTTCCCTCTACTTTGGAGTCTTGGTTGCCTCTTGAAACACCAAAATTTGGGGTACTAGGTACAACAGATTTCACTATTTCCGTTGTATGATTGAAAAACTGAGCACCAAAGCTTGAGGAAGCTTGCCTGAATGTCTTCCCCAAGATAGGCCTAGTGCAAGCCGTTGAAATTGTACAACAGATTTAAGATTTTCTGTTGTGTGAACTTGGAACTGGGCGGCAACATTTTGAGCCAAAATGTTGTAGGTGCCATGTTTCCCTCTATGATTTCACATTTTGATTTTTAGTGCTGCACTCAGACGACAGTTGGTGAGGTTTCTATTGTGTGATTAACTTTGAAATTTTTTTGCTAGGTCAATTACATTGTGGTCCAAAGAAGAAAGAGAGAAGGAAAACAAAACCTAGCACGCAATACAAAGCCTCTCAACCCTCTCTCTCGAATAGCCTCCTCGAAGCACCTCTCTCTCTCTCTCTCGATCTCTCTCTCTCGTGAAACCTCGATCTCTCTCGTGAATCTCTCAGTCGGCGAAAGCTCTCTATCTTGTGAAACCTCTCTCAGCCCTCTCTCCCCAGTTTCCAATTCTACACTTAATTTCAACCCTCTAAATCTCTAAATCCCAAATCCTCCACCTTTACAGGGAGCCAACTACGATGTCCTTGATTCTTAAGTCGTCCAATGGGGTGAGATGGGAAGACGATGACAATGAACAGTGGCAGCGGCGGCGTTTCAATGGAGTTTCGGGATAGGCAGAGTTCTCGCTTCAACAGTGTTTTGAGAGCGCTCTTTGCGGGAAATTAGGGTTCGAATTTGTGCTCACTCTTAACTTCTTCAAACCTGCCTTCAACTCCGTCTACCTAATGGATAATTGAAGCTCCGCTTTGCATTACCCTCCTCTCTCTCTCTCTGATAGGAGCATTTTAATGCGATGTTTTAATAGTCATTTCCTTATATTTTACTTAGTTATTTCCTTAAATAAATAAATTTTAATTTAATTTTTATTTTCTAGGTACATTGGAATAAATGGAGAAGAAATTAGCTGAAATGAATACACATGGCAAAAGAGAGGAGTCCTGATGGCACTAGGAAACCACATGGCTTGAAGATGACGTTGGAGATATTATTGGGGAATTAAATCAGGTTTTTCCATGAGAAATTATGGAGTTAATGTCAAAAATCAAGAGAGGATCAAGGATAATGATGCCATGGAGAGATTTAAGCAATGACTAAAATATCGAGTTTCGAAGAAATATCGATGGTCCCGAAAACGGAAATTTCGACAGAAATATCAAGGATATATCGATTTCGATAAAAAATAAAGAAAAATGATGGAAATTTGAAGAAAAATATGGAAATTTTAAGTGAAACTTTTGGATATGTTTGTTTTATCAGTTGTCTACTATATATGAAAAGAAAACCTTGAATAAACATTGTTATATAGTAATTTGTAATAATTTAAGATGAAACGGTAAATGCTGAATAAAAAATAAGAACTAAATGGTTAATAATATTAACTTATTACTTACCATAATTATAGAGTGAAGAAGTAGTAACAGAAAGAAGAAAGAAGAAAGAAACTTTGTTCTTTCGGTGCAAGGAATGAGTAGAACCCTAAAACTTATTTATAGAAGTTCAAAATTGAAATGTTGTTGTAAATTTTTTGAAAATTTGGTAAATAAAATTCAAAATGTAATAGATTGTTCTATGTTAGTTATTGATTGGACATGTACCTAAGTTTTCAGATTCGTAGGCTAAACGAATACATATTAGAATGGTGCAAAGATAACATGAGTGTACGTGCAGCAGAGTTGGCCAAGGCTCTCAAAGGGCAATGGAGTGACCAAGGTTCGGGCCTTGGTGACCTTGTGGAGAAAGAGTGGTAGAGTGGGAACTGGGAAGAGACGGAAGGTTCCAAAAAAAATACCCAAAATTTAGTAAAATATCGCCAAAATATCCTTTGAAGGTTCCAAAAAAATACCCAAAATTTCGCCAAAATATCCATCGAAATCTACATGGAAGGTTATGGAAATTTTGATTTTTTAGTCCTTGGATTTAAGGGAGAAAAGGTCCAAAACAAGTCCAGATTCATTCCTATTTTCACTCAAGATTATTTTGGTCGAAAATTAAGAGAAAAATCAGATAAAATCTTGGGAAATCAGAAATAATATATTTGGAAAGATTATGAAATTATTTTGGAGCTTTTTGATTGGTCGAGTGACATGGCAGATCTGACGTGGCATTAATTCATTGGTTGGAGCTGTGAGGTGCAACCAGAAAATTATTTGGAAATTAAATTCATGAAGCCTTGCTTCCCCTATATATAGCCTCCTCTCTAGACATTTTAAACACCAACACACCACAACACCTCTCTCCCTCAGGAAATAAACATCAGAAAAATTCTCTCCATTCTCTAGTCTTCGGAAGCTTTGCGTCTCAACCAAGGAGGAGAAGAAGTCATGTAATACATCAAGATCCTAGCCACTATCCACCTTTGTGTAGTCCCTAGAAGTTTGCTTGCTTTCAAGGATCTTTGAGTTCTTCGTCTCAAGGCCATGTCATCAATCTTTCACGGTGTATTTCATACTTTCTTTCACTACTACAAAAAGGTCATCAGACGACGGTGGATTTCTGTTGTCTGATGACCAAGCTGACCGTGGTCTAAGTGAGTGTTGTGTGATTGGAAAATCAGACAACGGTGATTTCACCGTTGTGTGATAATAGTTTGCTCAACAGAAATACCTATTTCCGTTGTGTGAGTTCTGCGCAGCATGTGCCTGGCATGGCATGTGCGGCAATGCCTCGGCACATTCAGACAACAGAAGAAAGAATTCACTGTTGTGTGAGATTCATAACACACAACAGAAAACAAATAGAGTAGTTGTGTGAACTAACAACCAACAACAAAAGAAAACAAAGTTCTGTTGTGTGAGATTCATAACACACAACAGATATAACTCATTCTCTGTTGTCTGAGATATATAACACACAACAGATATTACTCATTCTTTGTTGTCTGACATTAATAACGAACAACTGAAGTGAAATTTTCTCCCTTGTCTGTTGATTACTCAGACAACGGAGATGATTTCATTTCTGTTGTGTGTTATAGTCTCACACAACAGAACTTTGTTTTCTTTTGTTGTTGGTTGTTAGTTCACACAACTACTCTATTTGGTTGGCTGTGGTGTGAATGTTGTAATCAAATTGGGTAACAAACCAGCGACTGTTGTAGGAAAAGCCTCAATTTTGAACTCTTTTACAATCAGACAACACATTGATTTGCATTGTGTTGTAAGACTAAATATTGGACAGTAATTACCACATAAAAAGTACTCAAATCCATATCATTCCATTACCATTTTTCAAACATCCATACATTCAAGTGACTAGGTAATGTACCAAACAATAAAGCATTCCTAGCTAGCTACACATGAATCAAAATGAATTGAAGAATAGTTTTAATAAACTGAGGTGACATTGTTGATGACTTGATTGACATTGTAAGACGCTAATTGATTAATATACACAGGCATGTTATCAACAGGCGGGAAATGGAAAAATAACTATTATGTAAAGCAACCGCGATAGCCTGAAAAGCTTTATAAGCCGGAAATGCTATATTCCTGTGATCATGGGTACCATTACATCGGTGCAACCTTGTCCTGCAAAGGCAAGCTATTCAATTAATACCAACGTGCCAATATAGACCATACTATTTAAACCAGTTTATTTAGAAAGAGGACAACATTACCATGCGTTCATATGCTTAAGTTGTAATCAGTCTTTAATCAATAGTTCATGCTCCAGGGTTGTTTCTGGGTTTTTCAACGCGCTAGAGCCAATAACCTTTGGAAACTTGCCTTCTTTAGGATCTCCATGACATCAGAATTCCTTCTTAGCTCATCACCCTCCAATCCTTCTCTCCTGGGGTTAAATGAGTGCAAATAAAGCAAAAGCTTGTATCATGCAAAGACATGCTGACTGAAAATTGCACTGAAGATATATAGTAATTACTTGGAATCCAACATTGCTAGATGACATGCAAGTCATAGCATTATCCTTACAAACAGAACTCTTCTGAAGTATACAATAAAACATTATTACTACAAAAACAGTTTGGCTAATTTCCATTGCAGATACAAAATGATACAATGCACATTTCTTAACTACAAAAACAGTCCGGCTAATTTCCACTGC